>CM030364.1:254086576-254346576 GCA_017893485.1 Hemerocallis citrina
GTTTGTGACTGTGTTCGTCGTGTCAGGGTCGCCGAGCCGGCCCCCCTCTCGTCCGCTATTCGGCGCCATAGCGCAATCTGGGCCGTTGGATGATGACACAAATCTCGAGACAGGCCCAGTTCCCAAGAAAATGCTATCTTGTCGTTTAGCGCTGCTGGCAAGATCTGGGCCGTCTGATCGAGATCTTACACGAAAGTTGAGGAGAAAGTGAGTTTTCTCCGTTTTGACGCTCGGATGGGCACTTGCTCGGTCAGCCGACCGGAGGTCTAAGAGTTCGAGCGACGTGGTGCGCTCCGAGCTTATCTCTCGCTCGTTCGCGGTTCGGCGACAAGAGCGTTCGGCTGGAGGTGCCGAGCGGTGCTTCTGTCTCCTCTTATCGCGAAGTTGCGAGGCAAGTCGAGTCTTACCCAATGGTGGGCTTGCCGATCCTCGTGAGAGTTCGACGGTCGTGGGAGCAATTCCGAATGGCGACCGACTCCTAGCTCGCTGAGGAGCGAGCTTGCGGAGTAGAATCGAACCAAGTGTTGGACTCCGGAACCATCGTTAGAGTTCAACGGTTGTGGGAGCAATTCCGAATGGCGACTTACTCCTAGCCCGCTGAGGAGCGAGCTTGCGGAGTAGAATCGAGCCAAGTGTTGGACTCCGGAACCATCGTTAGAGTTCAACGGTTGTGGGTGCAATTACGAATGGCGACCCACTCCTAGCCCGCTGAGGAGCGAGCTTGCGGAGTAGAATCGAGCCAAGTGTTGGACTCCGCAACCATCGTTAGAGTTCAACGGTTGTGGGGGCAATTCCGAGCGGCGAACTACATCTGGCTCGCTTAAGAGCAAGCTTGCGGAGTAGAGTCGAGCCGGGTATTGGACTCCGAACCATTGATTGAATAAAGAATAAAGGCGGAGAGACACAAGCAACTTTATAAATACGAAAAAGCATTCTTTATTGATAATTGACGGCGAGCCGTTTTTACATATGACAGCTTAAGAAATGAATTACAAGTTAGAGGAGAGGAATGGTTCGACACCTCGTGATACTCAGAGAGGCGCCGGGGCGCTTTCTTGGTATTTTAAGAGGTGGTCGGCATTCCAGATCCTCGGAATCTCTCTGCCCTCTAGGTCTTCCAGACGATAAGCTCCGGGCTGAACTACCTTTGTGATCTTGTAGGGTCCTTCCCAGTTCGAAGCCAGTTTGTTCCTCTGATTGGGAAAGGAGATGGCTAGTTTTACTAAGTCCCCCTCCTTGAGATCGGTGGGTCGGACCTTCTTGTTGTACGCCAACTCGACCCTCCTCCGGTAGTTCTGCTGGCATATTGATGCTCTTTCCCTCAGCTCGTCCACCAGGGCTAAGTTCGCCAGGAGGTCTCTGGCGTTCTTTTCCTCGTTGTAGGCTACAAGGCGAGGAAAAGGTATTCCGACTTCGAGAGGTATCACTGCCTCGGACCCATAGGTGAGGTTGAACGGGGACTCTCCTGTGGGTGTCCGCTTGTTGGTGCGATAGTTCCACAGCACATTGGGGAGTTGGTCGACCCATGGGCCTTTGGAACATTTGTCCAGTCTCTTCTTGATACCTGAGAGGATTTGCCTGTTAGCGTTCTCCGCCTGGCCATTCGACTGTGGGTGGGAGACGGAGGAGAAATGCTGTTGGATGGCAAGGTCTTCACACAGAGCTCGAAACGTGGCCCCAGTAAACTGAGTTCCATTGTCTGTGACGAGGACACGGGGGACGCCGAATCGGCAGACGACGCTCTTCCAGAAGAATTGAAGCACCTTGTTCTCGGTGATAGTGGCAAGGGGCTCGGCCTCAATCCACTTCGAGAAGTAGTCGATGGCTACAACTAAGAACTTGAACTGGCCCGGAGCTGGAGGGAATGGCCCTAGTAAATCCATCCCCCACATTGCGAAGGGGATAGGACTTGATAGGGAGGCGAGGTTGGCTTGGGGGAGGCGACGAATGTTGGAATGTCTCTGACAAGAGCCACATCGCCGAACGTGTCGCTCGGCGTCTTGGAGAAGAGTCGGCCAGAAGTATCCGTAATTCAGAGCTTTCCGAGCCAAAGACCTAGACCCTAAATGTGCTCTGCCGATGCCTTCGTGGAGCTCCTGTAAGGCGTAGTTGGCCTATTCCGGGGAAAGGCACCTCAGGTACGGTCGGCCGTCAATCTGCGAGAAGGAGCGCTTGTACAAGATTCCCTCGATCAGGACGTACCGCTCGGCCCTGGTTCTTACTCGGCGCGCTTCCTTTGGGTCCTCGGGGAGGAGTCCGTCCCTTAGGAATTCCACTAAGAGTTTCATCCAATTATCTTGCAGTAGGACTGGCAATGACTCCACTGAGTCGAGGGCCTCGTCTTCTATGCTCGGTTTCATGAGGACCTCGATCAAGACGGTCTGCTCGAGACCTTGGAGGGAGGATGAGGCCAACTTGGAGAGGGCGTCGGCTTGCGAATTCTCTTCTCGAGGGACTCGTTGGATGAGTGCCTCTTCGAACTGGCTTATGAGGGTTCGGACCTTGGTGAGGTACTTCGCCATCCGTTCGTCTCGCGCCTCGTACTCGCCCAAGACTTGGTTCACAACCAGCTGAGAGTCACTATGGATTCGGAGGCGCTGCGCCCCGGCACTTCGAGCTAGTCCGAGGCCCGCGATTAGTGCCTCATACTCCGCCTCGTTGTTTGAGGCCTTGAAATTCATCCGGAGGGCATACTGGAGGATGAAGTCATCAGGGCCATTCAGGATGATACCGGCACCGCTACCCTCGTTGCAGGAGGAACCGTCCACGAAAATCGTCCAAATGGGGGGTCCGTTCGGGACATGGCTGACCTCGGGAATGGTGGACTCGACGATGAAGTCGGCGAGGGCCTGAGCTTTGATCGCAGTCCGGGGCTGGTAGGAGATGTCGTGTTGGCTCAGCTCGATGGACCACTTCATAAGCTGGCCTGAGGTTTCTGGCTTGTGGAGGATCTGCTTCAGCGGTTGGTCGGTGGAGACCATAACCGAATGGGACTGAAAGTATGGACGGAGCTTCCTTGCCGCCATGATCAGGGCGTAGGCCATCTTTTCTCTCTTCGGATAACGGAGCTCGGCATCCTGAAGCACCTTGCTCACATAGTAAATGGGCCTCTGAGTCCGGTCTTCTTTCCTCACCAAAACAGCACTTAGGGTCTGCTCGGAAGCAGCTAAGTAGATGAAGAGGGTTTCCCCTGGAACGGGTTTGCTGAGCAGGGGAGGGTTCACCAAGTAGGCCTTCAGTTGGTCGAACGACTCCTGTTGCGGTTGGCCCCATTCGAAACCCTTAGCCCCCCTGAGAGCCTTGAAGAAGGGAAGGCACTTTTCCCCAGACTTCGAAAGGAATCGGCCAATAGCGGCGAGATGACCTGTAAGCTCCTGCACTTCCTTGACGTTCCGGGGTGGGGCCATGTCCAGTATGGCCTTGATTTTCTCAGGATTTGCTTCGATCCCTCGCTGGCTCACCATGAAGCCGAGGAACTTTCCCGACGAGACCCCGAACGCACACTTGTTCGGATTAAGCCTCATGTTGTGCCTTCTCAATACGCCGAATGCCTCCTGGAGGTCGGCCATGTGGTCGGTACCTCGGATGCTCTTCACGAGCATGTCGTCGACGTATACTTCCATGTTGCGGCCTATCTGGCTTTGGAAGACTTTGTTGACGAGGCGCTGGTAGGTGGCTCCAGCGTTCTTCAATCCGAACGGCATAACTCCATAACAGTAGAGGCCTTGGTCGGTAATGAAGGAGGTTTTCGGAATGTCCGGGGGGAACATTCGAATCTGGTTATTGCCGGAGAAGGCGTCCATGAAGCTGAGGAGCTCATGGCCCGAGGTGGCATCAATGAGGGTGTCGATATTCGGGAGAGGGAACGGATCCTTCGGACACGCCTTATTCAAATCTGTGAAGTCGATGCATATCCTCCAGGAACCATTGTACTTCTTAACCATGACGACATTGGAGAGCCACTCGGGGTAGTTCACCTCCTGTATGAACCGAGCTTTTAGGAGCTTGTCCACCTCCTCCTTGATGGCTTGTTGCCGCTCGGGAGCGAATTTACGCCTCTTCTGCTGAACCGGTTTGCACCCTGGTTCGACGCTGAGGCAGTGCACTAGAAGCTCCTCGGAGATCCCGGGCATATCCGCGGCGGACCAAGCAAATAGGTCGCGGTTCTTCCGGATGCACTGCACCAAGTCGGAGCATAGGGCAGTCGGCAAGGACTTGCTGATGAGGAATTTTCGACTCGGGTCCTCGTCCGAGAAGAGTACTTCTTCCAATTCGTCCGCCGGCTCGGACGTGGGTCGGACATTCGGCTCGGGGATTTCTAAAGTCTCGAGGGAGAGCACCGGCCCCCCAGTGGAAGTCATATAACACTTCCGAGCCGTCTCTTGGCTGCCCCTGACTTCTCCCACTCCCGACCGGGTGGGGAACTTCATCTTAAAGTGGTACGCCGAAGGGACAGCTTCCAGGGCAGCTAGGCCAGGCTGACCCAAGATAACGTTGTATGTAGCCGGGACATCGACGACCATAAAGTCCATCGGCTCAGTCCGGGTGGTAGGGGTCTTCCCAGCAGTTACGTCCAGGGTGATAACCCCTTCGACAGTTACTGGTACCCCCGTGAACCCGTGGAGCGTGTAGCCGGCCGGTTTGAGGCGGTCCCGGGACAGCTGCAGCCCTCGGAAGGCCGAGAGGAAGAGGATGTTCACCGAGCTCCCGTTGTCTACCAGGACCCTCTGCACTTTGAAGTTCGCCATGCGAAGGTTGATAACAAGTACGTCGCAGTGGGGAGTTCGGACCCCCTCGAGGTCTTCATCAGAGAAGGTCACTGGGACGCCAAGGCCTTTGGGGGGAGGAGCGCTGTGAACTGAGTTGACTTCTCGGACGAAGGCCTTCCGAGAGGAGTTGGAAGAGCCCCCCATGGGGCCTCCGTGGATAAGGTGCAGAACCCGTTCTTCCTCGAACTCGGGGGTTTCATCGCGTCGCTCGGAGCGCTTGTTAGCCCCCCGAGGCGGAGGAGTGGTGCGATCCCCCCGATCGTTTGCCTTCACAAATTTGGCCAACTGCCCCCTCTGGATGAGGGCCTCTATCTCATTTTTCAACGCCCGGCAGTCGTTGGTGTCGTGGCCGTGATCCCGGTGGTAACGGCACCATTTCTCCTTGTTTCTCCTCTTGGCCGGGGTGTTCATCCTCAGAGCGGGAGGTATAACCCCTTCCTTTTCCACTTCCATCAGGATGGTGGAGACATTGGTGGTGAGGGGAGTGAACTTCTCGAACCTGGGGGGAGGACGATGCTGACCGCTATTGTCCTTCTGTAGTTTCTTGGACCCTTCCTCCTCTGTCGTCTTCCTCTTCGATCTGAAGGCGGATCCTCAGAAATTTGGGAGGCACTCGGCCTCCTCCTCCCGAATGTACTTCTCGCATCTTAGGAGAAGATCGGCAAAGTTGTGCGGGGGCTTTTTGGCGAGGGATGACCGAAGGTTGGAGTTGAGGACGTTCAACTGGAACGCGACGGTCGCCACTGACTGGTCGAGGGAGGCGATCGACCTGACCTCCACGGTAAATCTCCTCACATAGTCCCTCAGCTTTTCTTCCCTCTCCTGTCGGAGGTGGAGTAGGGAGAGGCTAGTCTTCTCTGTTCGCCTGCTACTCACAAAGTGAGTTATGAAGAGCGTTTCGAACTGCTCGAACGAGAAGATGGAAGAGGGAGCGAGCCGGGAGTACCATTCCCGCGCCGAACCCTTAAGAGTGGCGGGGAAGGTCTTGCAAAGCATGGCGTCGGAAGCTGGGTGAATCAGCATCAATGTCTTGAAGCTTTCGACATGATCAACAGGGTCCGACTCCCCTGAGTACGTTTCAAACTGCGGAGGCTTGAAACCCATCGGAATGGGAGCCTCCATGATAGTCCGAGAGAAGGGTGGTCTGCTGGGGTGGATGGTCGTTCCTCTCGACTCCTCCTCCTTGTCCATACGGCCGATGCGCCTCTCCATCTCGTGGAGACGACGGTAGAGGGCATCGTCCCTCCGATGATAGTCGATCGAGCCCCTAGACTCGTCTTCATAGGAAGGGGAGCGGGGGCTATGATGTCGATAGTCCTGGGATCGGCGAGGACTATGATGGTGTTGCTGGTGACTAGGAGCCGGGGGAGGACTTATGGATCGGCGGCGAGGACTTGGGACCCGTGGAGGTGTCGAAACCCTCTGGGCATTATGGTTGTTGGGGCGAAGGTTGAGGGCCTGCAACACAGTTTCCTGGAATTGTAGGAACTTGGCACGAGTGATAGGTGCCTCATCGTTCCTCGGATGACTTCGATTAGCAGGGGAATGTGGCCTCCTCCTACGACGCTCGGGAGATTCCCCCCATCCTCTTCAGTCCGGAGACCTCCTGCCATCTCGGCGATAAGGAGATCGCTCACTTTGATGTTGGCGGGAGGCTCCCTCTCGGGCCCGCTTCTCATCTAGGCGGTTGCGAAGGTCCTCATCCTTTTGGCGATTCAGAACGGTGTTGCGGAGGTCGGAGGCCCGGGGGTGATGGGAAGCCATTGAATCCGATGAGGCATTGTGAACCGAGACATGGTCTGGGTGGAGAGGTTGATTCTGCCTCCGCCCGTTCTGGCAGGAGAAGATCTTGGACTGGGGGAGGAAGTTGCTCGGGCTGTGGAGCAGGATGCACGGGGGCTTCCTCTTGCTGATCGACGGGGTTGGGCCCACGGTTGAACCCCCTTGATCTGACCTTTCTGGAAGGCATGGTTGGAGAAGAGCTAGTCGACGGGAAGGGGAGAGGCTGTTATTCGTGTGGTTTCCCACAGACGGCGCCAATCTGTTACCGCTGATTCTGGTGTGGGGGTAAACAGATGAGATTTGTGAGTTCGTGGAAGAACCTGAATAGCGGATCCACTCCTGTTGATTCCTGCCGCCAACCTGCAAAGAAGTACGATACACCGGGGTTGATTTCGGCGACGCACCCTCCAACGCTCTTGTCAGTAACCAGTGATGATTAAGAAAGAGCTTAAGCTGGAAAAAGAGTGATTACCTGGTCACAGTGGTAGGTGGGAGGTATTTATAGTCGCCATGGGAGCGATTAGGGACCTGATTTCCCGCGTAACTGTCAGGAGTAAAATCCTTACAGTTTGTTTAGGAAACTGACCCCTGATTCCCGGTGAGAGGGTAACTGCAAATCAGGCCCGTTGATTTGGTCAAATCAGTGACCCTGATTTGATCTTGCTGGTATGGGTTTGTCTCGGGTCGGGACCCGTACCCTGTTGGAGTGGATCCGTTCGTGGGTTATTGGATCTGTGAGAAGGAGATCAAGTACCCGTTTCGGACCCATTTGTATGTGAAATTACCGTTTTACCCCTGAGCTTCAAGATTCGTGCCCAATCTGGACGGTTCCGATTTCACCCCATTTTTAGCCATATCAGCATTCGATGACTGCAACGAAATGATAAATTGCTATATGCATTTATTTATTTATTCATTTTTTAACAATAACAATTGTGGATGCTCTAATGCAGTCTAAAAACTGGTGAACGTAACACGTGCAGGGAAAAAGTTTTGGTCTACACATTAGTAGTAGTTTCTTCACAATAATTAGCAAAAGCACAAGTGGATCATGTACCATGGTACACACATCCCCATCTTCAGGAATATTTTATTAATAGAAAAATCAATTTAATAAAGAAGAAAGAGAAATTTTAAAAAAATACATAGATTAAGAGCATCCACACTGGTTATTTCCAAATTTTGGTAAAATAAGGGCATCCACTATCGCTGGTGTGTAAATTTGCTATATAACATTTAGAAAATAGCAAAAGAAGGAGGACGCTGAATTCGTAAAAGGCAAAAAATAGAAGAGACGGAAGATAAGTCTAAAATTGAAAAAAAACCCTCTAAACTATTCCATATACGCAAAAAACCTCACTCACCCTTTTTTTATGCAGAAAACCACACTCAACTATGGTGCGAAAAATCACATCATGACTCCGTTAGGGTTCTATTATACGGGTGGTTTTTCGCACTCATAGTTGTGTGCGGTTTTCTGCATTAAAAAAAAGGTGAGTGAGGCTTTCTGCATATAAAAAAAAAGGTGAGTGAGGTTTTCTGCATATATGAGATAGTTTAAGGGGGGTTTTTTCAATTTTAGCCTAACGGAATCCTAACGGAGTCATGATGTGATTTTTCGCACCATAATTGAGTGTGGTTTTCTGCAAGGTGAGTGAGGATTTCTGCATATATGGGATAGTTTAGGGGGATTTTTTCTCTTGTAGCCCGAAAGATAATCTTTTGTCCAACATTTTTTTAAATGGCACATTTGTAAATATCCAATGGCATTTTGGTAAATATGATAAGAAAATTTGAGAAGAAATGAATGGGACCGAAGAAAATCTTCCGTCCCCGATTTTTTTTATATTTTAAAATAATGACATTTTCATAATAAGAAAGTGGCATTTTCGTGTGTGTGTGTGTGTGTGTGTGTTTGTGTGTGTGTGTGTGTGTGTATATATATATATATATATATATATATATATATATATATATATATATTATATCTTTGTGTACTTTTAACATTAAAAAAAATCTTATAAAATAGAAGAGAGACGTAAGATCTTCTTTCGTCTCTCAACTTTTATTAATTTTTTAAAATAATAAAAGATGAACTCTTTTTTTATTAATTAATTAAATAATTAAAGTAGAGGACCGAAGATCATCATCCGTCTCTCTACATTTCTGCAATAAAAATGTTCGGTCGGAAGAAGATCTTTCGTCCAACCTCTTTTAATATTGGAAAAAATTTACAGACGGAACAAGATCTTCCGTCTCCTATATATGGAGATTGCTATATTTTGCTGCTATATTTAGCAGCATACTGTTCACCATTTTTCTAAAATGTAGATTTTTAGAGAACGATAGTAGCTCCGAAAAACTCAAAATTTCTATTTTTAAGATATATAGCAAACGATAGTGGATGTTCTAACAAAATAAGAAATGACAATATGAGATTTCTTTGCAGTGATTATTTGCTAAAATTTGAGGGGGAAAAAAAGCTCATCGGACGAAACATGTTCCGGCCAAGATGTGTTTTTATAATTAATAAAAGGATTAAAATGGTATTAGTTTTTAAATAGTTATTAGTGATTTAATTAGTTACTAAATTAATACTAAATCTCTAATCTCTAATAATATAATGTGAGAAGGCCTTAGTGTTATTTGTAAATCTATCAATGCGTGTTACGCACGGACGTAACTCATATGAAAAAGGTTTCAAGTTCGGGTCCTTACAACGTCAAAGTTTTTTTTTTTTAATAATTTTTTTATTAAGACGTGCATTGTCCGTGCATAAGTAATATAAATGAGGTCTCAGGTTCGAGACTAGACTACGTCAAAATTTTACTTTAAAAAATATGTATTTATTATGTAATGCCCCGATTTTCATTTAATAAAAATTATTTTATTTTGCACGTAGTGTGCACGTGCAATATTTTTTTTTTGGTAATGATTTTCGTTATGAGGAGTATAGATATTTATATATGTGCTCTTTAATTATTTTTATATAAAGCCTTTTTCAAATAGACAAAAGCCTTTCTTTTTAAAAGCCCAAAATCTAATTTATTGGTTATCTTTTTATAATTGTTATTTTGGCCCATAAACTAAAGCCCATGAGCTATTTTATTTTAAATACAACTTGTAATGTAGAATACATTTTAAAGTTTATTTTTATGTAAAATATAATGTACAAAATTTTTAAATGGAGACCAAGTTGCATGCACGTGCATTGCACGTACACGTGCAAAATGCACATGATGGAGCTAGGTCGGTTTTGATCCAAGGAGGGAAAATCAAAATTTTGAGTGGAGTCATGGTGGTGGTGGTTACTTGGTCATGGGTGGTTAATGTAACTCCTCCTTAAATCTTAGCCATTTGCTTCTAACTCCTAAGTTAATCTTAGCCTTCCATTTTCCTAGATTTTTAGTATAAATACCCCCCCCCCCCCAGCCTAGTTATTCTTGTGCTTATTATTTCCTCCAAACCTATAGTCTAAAATACATTATCTAGTAGTTTATTAAGTGAGCTAAAAGATTGAGATTGTGTGGGAGGTTTGTGCTTGCAACAAAGAGGAAGGCCGGCTTTCATCAAGGGGAGTGCTCGGGTTTGGTGTGCTTGAGGCTCGGGTGCGCGCATCAAGGAGGGGGATCGTTCTTTTGCAAGGACATTTATTTAGGAGGCGTTGCTAGTTGTATTTCTCTCCAATTAAGGTGGGTAAATTTTCCGTATTTCTAATTAGGAAACATGCTAGATGTGAATTGAAAGAATGATGCATGAAAAAGATTAATAAGAGTACACTTTAATTAGAAAAATGACCTATTGATTGATTGAGATGTTGATATGCAAATGGTATGTGGTTCTATCATCAAATTTAAGTTGTGTGTGAATTGATTCTCGCCATGGATTGTTTGAAGAAAATTTCATTATTACCATCAAGAATTATATACAGAAGTTAGTAGATTGACAATGTACTTGATATGGTTAAATGAATCTTTGTGATAATATGAATGAATTAAGATGTAGATTGTATGTTTGGGAAATGACTAAAAACAGGGAATTATTATGAAGTTTGCTAATAAAGAGATTAGTGATGTTAAATTCGTTAAGAAATGTTGAAAAAAGAAACGTGGTAGTCGTAGTTTATAATTCGAGTCAATTGTATGAAAAATATGCATTAATTATTAAAAAAATTAATTTCTATATACTGGAGTATAATTTATGATGGTATTAGTCAATCTGAAAATTTACAGCAAATTTTATAAAAGCAAAATGAAATGAGAGCTTGTTGAACATCGAAATGTTTTACAAAACAGAGAGAATCGATTTAATTTGATCTTGAGTTAAACTATTGACAACTTGAGCGTATAGCTCAAGTGGTTGGGATGCTTCTATTCGCTACAGTAGGTTTCGGGGTCTCGGGTTGCTGGTTCGAATCCCCTTGACACCATACTTTTGTTTCCTTTTTTTAAAAATAAAAATAATCGCAGCCGAGAGCATTTGATGCTCTCAGCCCCTCCTTCTAACGCATAGAGCGTTCGGCCTAGTGGTTTGTGCCTTCGGTGGTTTTCCCTGTGGTCGTGGGTTCGAATACTGGGCTCGATTTTTTCCTATATAAATACTCATTTTTTTGCTATATAAATAGTGTTGTGATTTTTAATTGATATTTGATGAAATATAAGGAATAATTGAATGCCATGTATGGCTATGGACTCATGAATAAATTAGAAATCAGGCTATTGAAAAAGAAAATCGGTTATGATTATGAAGATGAACTTATGAGTTGGAAATGCTCAATTTCGGAAATTGTGAATTGGAATTGAAATAAAAGAGTAGCTAAGTCTCCCCCGGCAATTGGAAAGAAATGAAATGAAATTTGAAATGAAAGACCAAGGTTGGTCATATTTGAATGAATGAATAAGTCCGGTTTAGTGGAGAGGCTAACTCTAGAGCTTTGATTTTGTTCATGATCCTAATAAAAACTAAGGATTAGTACATAGTGGAGACATGATGAAAGTGAGAGAAAAATACGAGTATGAGAACTAGAGTTTACGGTGCGGGTGTGAGCCACAGAATGCATGCTTGATGAGTCAAGACATGGCATGGGCACTACTCAGTAATGATCGAACTTTAGCTACGCTTGTGGGATGTTTGGTGACTGCAAGAGGATCGTGTGCCATGAAGGAGGCTGAATTGCCACAGAATGCGTGCTTGATGAGTCAAGACATGGCGTGGGATTCCCCTCCAGGTTTTCTGTACACGAGCTTGTACTCATAGATCATCTAGGATACTCAACGTAGTTACAGTAGTAGATTAAGACATGACGAGGGATTGAACCCTACAAAGATGAAGAACGATTAAGAGGCTTGCCCTCGGACCTATGTAGTATGGGATGCATAGAATCCGAACAAGTGTGCATTAGTGTCATATAATATAAATAACTGCATTAAGAACTAAGTGCACCATCACAACACGACATCAATAGGGTAGTCCCTCTAGTTTGATATGTGACAAGTTTGTGTTTGTTAAATATGGAAAATGAGTAATACTATTTCCGGCATAGAGAGGATGGCCGTGTATAATGTTCGTCGGTTGAATAAACTGACGTACCCACAGTTTTGTATGCAGGGTAAATGACATGATAAAGATTAAAGATGAACAGATGCGTAAAGATTATTCAATGTTGTTGTACATTTATTTAAATGTTGTAAATTTACTTTCGCTGTACAATGTAAAGTGTAAAGTTTCATGTAAACTCTGATGTAAAGTGAAAAGTTTTAATTTCCTTGTAAAATTGTATTAAATAAAGTGGAAAGATCCTGTAAAATCTCGAATTCAGTGTATTTTGGAATTCGGGGCGTTACATATTAAGACATACATCACATGTGCAAATTACTAGTATGATTAAATTTTAAAAAAAAACCAAGTTTAATTAACACTAAACCACTCTTTGGGCTTTGTTTTGGCTGGTCAAAGTTTTCAAACGGGACATGTTGTCCCCTTTGAGAAGTTTTTTTTATTATTGTTGTTTTTGTTTTTACGGAACATATTTTTCCGTCCGATGCTTTTTAAAAAAATTAATAAAAAATTCTAGGATGGTACATGATGTATCTTCCGATCCCATTAAAAAAATTTGGGACTGAACAACATGTTTCGTCATGTATATTATTAGAATTCTCAAAAGCTTATGTGAGAAGTCACTATTCCAGATTTCTCAAAATTTTGCCAAATTAGATACGACTGCAGCTTTCATTTTGCCAAATTTTAAAAATTTTGGCAAAATAGAAACGATTTCTTCAAAAAGCATATTTCTTATATGTTCAAATATAACTGGTAGGACATATAATAGTCCACAAAACTAAATCAAGCTAGTTGAATTTATAAACATAGAGATTTTGTTGATTTCCTTCAATCAAACATGAAATTGTGCATATCATCAAAATAGAGTTTTTTTTCTAAAAATCAATTACTCATTGAAATTTCTTCGTATTCAGATCCAAAACATATAAATATCAAAATCGCAAAAGAATCCCCAATTTGGGTATATTCCTCAACTCGACTAAATTCTCAAATTTTGATTCTCAAGATATGATCTCTTGATTCACGAGTGTGGATGCTCTAATAAGGGTAAATTTTACTAGATCCTTTCTAGATTTAACCAATTTACATATAACTATATCTAGTTCTTTTTTTGTGGATGCTCGTACTACAGGCAAAAAGTTGTTTTAGTTCAACATACTTCGACAAAATTCTCTATAAATTAGTTATTTGAACGGTTTTTGATTTTCTTCCATACGTAAAATACCCCATAATTGGTTAATTATATATTAGAGACTTAAATATAAAATTTTAAAAAAAGGTCAAGAAATAGAATATTTTCTATTAAAGCTCACTAATTTTAATTTGAAATGCAACAATTGTTTAAAAATGGGTATATTTATAATTTTTTTTTTTTTGCAGAAAATCATACTCAACTTTACAATGATGAAATTGTCACTTTAAACCAAAATTGATGGTGTTAGAGCATCTGTAGTCGTTTGAGGAAAAAATATGCATATATGCATAAATGGAAATAGCAATCGAAGTTTTGCTGCAGTCGTCACAAGATAATTTTTAGCTTTTTATATTAAAATAATAAGCGACTGCACTTCATGTGCCGTCGGAGAAAAAAATAAATTAAAAAACACGTAAAATTTGTGGGACGGCACTCGAAGCTCCGTCGGAGCGAAAAAAAACACAAAAAAAAAAATAAATTGGAGCGACGGCACTCGAAGTGCCGTCGGAGGAAAAAACGTATTCGAAGTGCAAAAAAAATTTACAAAAACATTACAAAAATTTACAAAAAAATTACAAAAATTACAAAAACATTACAAAAAATTACAAAAACAATTCAAAATTTGCAAAAAAAAATACAAGTGGAGGGACGGCACTTCAAGTGCCGTCCGAGAATTGGGGAGTTTTTGGGTGTTTTTGGGTTTTTTTTAATTACGAAATTAATTTTTTTTTGGTGGGACGGCACTTGAAGTGCCGTCCGACCATTAAAAAAATAATTTTTTTTGTGCGACGGCACTTTAAAAAAAAAATCGTGCGACGGCATATATAGACAATTCTCAAATCTTCTCTCATTTTTGACAATCTACTGTAGCCAAATATGCATAATATGCATATTTGGCAAACGACTGCAGCTCCATTTTGCATATTTGGTAAATGACTACAAATGCTCTTAGATAGGAGTAGGGAGAACTGCAACTATTTTTGTCTACAGTAGGGTTATCCACAAAATAAAAAAATAAAGAAGGATAACATTATCTGCAAATTGGTGGAAGTAGGGTAGGGTTGTGAAATCTACCTCATAAGAAAACTAGAATTTTGTTTTATATGTCAATTTACGAAACTATTTGCACTTATAAGAAAGTTGCCAAAGTATTTGCTCTCGTGGACTCAACAATGAACTCGCCGTTCCCAACGGCGAGTTTAGTTGTTTCATCATCGCCGTTGAGACACGGCGAGTTTAGTGCTAATTTTTTTAGAAACTCGACGTTTCTAACGACGAGTATAGTTTAAAATTTTCAATGAAAACTCGCTGTTCCTAATAATGAGAACATTTATACTAGTGATGCGGTTTGTTTTTGGGGAGAGTGTGGATGCACCAGGTGTGAGTTCGGACTCGATTTGTAATGGTGGAAGGATGCGGTGCCGGACGGTGAGCGTGAGGCTCGCTTCGGTACTGGAGGATCGGCTCGGATCGGGATGCCTCGCCTCGCGTACCTGCAGACGGTCTTGGAACACCGGGGTTGATCCCGGTGACAGACCCTCCGATGATCTAGTTAGTCTCTGAGAGAGAGTAGCAGTAACTAGGATTTTTAAGTGGCAAAAGATTGATTACCTGTAAAGGTGGGAGAGGGCCTGATATTTATAGATAATTTCCAACCGGGTTTGGATCCGTTTGGGGGCCGGGTCTGGACCCAAAAGCCCATGGGCCTGACGTGGCAGGAGGCCCAGGGGGTTTAGGGCAGACGTGGCAGTATCATGGGTGGTTTAGGGCTGACGTGGCAAAGCCCTAGGTGGTTTTGGAGCTGACGTGGCGGATCGTGGGGTCCCTGTGCCTCTGCGAGGATCGGATGGCCTAGGTAGCACCAGGGCATCCTTATCCCTTACTAGGCTGATGGGGGGACCACGGGACTGTCGAGGATCAGAGGCCGAAGGTCGTGGCGAATCGTCAGAACGAGGCGGCTGGTTTCGTGGGGGCGAGTTATCGGCTCGGCTCCGAGGGCGTGACGGTCCGGTGCCGAGCTGGCGTGCTATTGAGTGGAAGCAATCCTGGGCCCTGGTTGGGCCTTGGGTCATTTTTATCCCACCTCAACTAGCTAGACTCATTTCTCGTTGTTGGGAACTGCGAGTTTAGTTCAAAAATTTCAATGAAGACTCGTTGTTCCCAACGGCGAGGACATTTACACTAGACTCGCTATAGTAAATGCGAGTTTAGTTCAATAAAAAATCTTTGGAGTTTTTTTTCTTCCTATAACTCACTAAGTCCAACAGAATATTTTACTCTCTGTGAAATTTTCTACATCCACACTGTTCCCAACATTGAGTCTATAGTATAAATATCATCGTCGTTGGGAATAGCGAGTTTTCATTAAAAATTTTGAACTGAACTCACCGTTGTAAACGGAGAGTTCCTCAAAAACATTAGCATTAAACTCGTCGTGTCCAATTACGATGATAAAATAACTAAACTCGTCGCGGGAAACGACAATGTTAGTTATTGAATCCACAATCACAAATATTTTGACAACCGTCATTTTTCTAAATAATTTTAAAAAGTGGTATATAAAAACAAAAATCAGAAAACTAGATAAAATAATAATTAAGACATAGTAAATGAAAAGAAGAGAGAATATGAGCAAGATGCATGGATGGCAGGTTTCCGGAGCGTATACAACGGAGCAGTCAACTTGCTATTTAGGACTAGCTTCTTAAGAGCATCTGTAGTCGTTTTCTATAAATTTATCCATATATCGATAAATAGAAATAGATATTACGATTCCGCTGCACTCGTCGTAAGGTATATTATAGCAAACAACTATTTAATATTAAGAGACGGCATACGAAATCCCGTCGGAGGCCAAAAGTGCAAAAGCACACGCGTGAAGTGCCGCACGTCTAGGACGGCACATGAAGTGCCGTCCGACACTAAGCAGCTTTCCACTAACCTGATAGCTGCATTAATTGCACTATACTTAATCTAATTGAAGAAGACTATACTTAACAGCAACTTTCCACTAACATAATCTAATTAATAGCTAATTAACACTAAGCAATTTTTTTGTTTTTTAGTGAAATCCCAACGGACGGCACATCGAGTGCCGTCCGGGAAACGTGGCCACTCCTCCACGGCGGAAAAAATTGAAACGGACGGCATATCGAATGCCGTCCGACGCCTACAACAGTATTTTGCACGAAACGGACGGCTCTTCGACCACCGTCGCTGACTTATCGATAAAGCTATTTCGTCTCTCATATATAGCAATCGACTGTAGCGATTTATCGATAATATCGATATATAGCAAACGACTGCAGCTACTTTTTAAGCTATATATCGATATTATCGATATATAGATAACGACTACAGATGCTCTAACATGGCTACATTTTTAATAATTTATTATTATTATCATCATCTTAATTAAGAGTATATGTAAACCAACGCTGCTATACCTACACCTACTTCTAAAATATAATTTTTTTTAAAAATAGGTTACATAATTCAATTAGATAATATATATTAGGATAAATTGTAGAAATTTTCAATAGAATTCTGTCATCTACAATTGTACGTAAAGAATAAGATTGTAAAAGTGTGTGGAGGTGTAACATTATTGCATTTAAATTAGGGTTATAAGTTAAATAATTAACTTACATCAAAAAAAAAAAAAAAGTTAAATAATTAATATTTAGTAGCACGTAGCTAGTCCTTTCGTACCATCTTCTGTCTCTAATAATATCTTATTATATTTACATTCTAGGGTTTGTAAAAATATAATAAATTATTTATGGAGATTCCCAAATGGCCAACAGAAGCAATAATAATGGAGCTGAGTTCACGTTTCCCGTGAGGATTTCCTTTTTGCTCGAATGCCATCAAAGGAAGTCTTTTAGGAGATAAGATTCATTCATATATATATATATATATATATATATACTAGGTATGCCCGTGGGACGTGCCTACGGCACGTATTCGGGACTGTATGTAAATTTAGTTAGATTTATTTGATTGGGTGAACTGCATATAAATTTCTAAAAAAATTAAAACATTGGGTGTAAACAAAAACGGTGGGTGTAAACAAATACACCCACCTTTCTAATACAATCAACTACTACATACAGGCCTCCTCTGAAATTATATTGCTTCCTAATAGTTTTCTAATACGACGTCTTTAAAATGTTTCATACGGCACATTATCGCGACGTCTTAACTTTCTTTAAAATGTTTAGTAAATATTTCGACAGTATTACTTAAAATTTTACAGGCATGATTGTAGTAAAAAATTCGATAGAATCTCTGATGAAACATTATTCCTTTGAGAGCAATTCCTTAACATCATAGACAGTGAAATTGAATCCTCCCTAGCCCAATCCAAGCCACATTACACAGTCATAATATATATTAGGCTCTGGGGAAAAAAAAACTTCATATGACTAAAGATATAGTTTGGAATCATAATAGATTTTAGGAAATTTTCTAAAAATTTTGACAGAACCTCCCTTAAAATATTAGCCATTTTACAACAGTTCCTCACAAAATTCTGCTCACAATTAAAAATTTATCATCATAGTCAAGAAATATAAATCCTCCCCAAGCCAATCCAAGCAACATCACATAGATATTATATATAGAGCTCTGGGAAGAAAAAATCTTCATATGACTAAGATACAAAATAAAAACCAAGATATCGTTAGAAAGCATAATAAATTTTAGAAAATTTAGTAAAAATTTTGACAGAACCTCCCATAAAATATTAACCCTTTTACAGAAATTCCTTACGGAATTCTGCTAACAATTAAATATATGACAACACAGGCAATAAATATCAATCCTCCCCAGGCTCAACCAAGCAACATCACACAGGCATCATATATATAAGGCTCTGGGGGGAAAAATCAGAATATAATGCAAGATACAAAATAAAAACCAAAAATTCGTTTGAAAATGTAATAAATTTTTCGAAAAACCTTTAAAAAACCAAACACAGAACCCAATACTCCACAAAATTGCGGGTACGGGTATTAACATAACTATATTATATCATCATTATATACAGTTACTTACATCATCTCCCAAAATGCTAAATATTACAATTATTACAACTATTACATCCTCCACCATACTAAACACCAACCAACTGAATGAAAAAAAAATTTACATGGTTGTAGGAGAACACAATGGTTGATGTCTTCTAAAATAGAACCAAACAATGAGCCTAAAAAAATAGTTAGAGTTTTGAATCAAATAGTAAGAGTTTACAATAAACAATTAAAACAATAGTAATAGTTTTGAAACCGTTACCTTTCAAACAGAACAATGGCTTCAACCAAACATGTTCCTCATCACCCTACAAAAAGTGAAACTGTCAAGTATTTTGCAAAAGTACTAAGATTTGAATATTTGAGACTATCATGTCATTCTCATGGTTCAACTTCGAAGCTTGTGAATGATTTGAAAGTTGAAGCTATCATAGTAAGTTAGTAACTTAACCATTATTATACTTGGAGTCTCTTAGAGCAAGTTCAACTGCTTCACCCTCCTATGATGAAAAAGCTAATCCTCTGAATAATTCTGAGTCTTTCGAACTTCAAATTTAAAGTTAGATGCACTCATTTCTGTCATATCCTCCAGAATACAACCACTAATTCGTCTCAGGCGAATGTAAGAGTTCAGCGAAATCAACTAAGTCCAAAAATTTTTATAGATACAACATACAGACCGCTTCCAATTACCCATACCCCATAATTGAAATAGAAAGGGGAAAAGTTAGCTGATGGCAAACAAAATGACTTGAATCATACAGACCGCTTCCAAATGTGCTGAAGTAACAAATAAGCATAGAAAAAGGAATTCATAGGAAAAGAAAGATAGCTCCATCAGCCCTAAAGAAATCCTGAAAAATCAAATGATGTTTCCTTCATTGCCATCATAAATTTCTTCTTATGCAACAAAGACAAACTCAATTGATAGTCAAAACCATGGTTATAAATTTAATTTAAGGGCATCTTTCATGTATTGACTTTTTTATGTGAGAGAACATTTGGTGCATAGTATCATAATAGATGCTCCTTTGTTATTGTATAATTGTATAGCAATACCAAATGCAAGGATGTCTTGCTAACTGATGATCTGTGAAGTGTTAACTCTGGACACACAAAGGTCACATAATCAATTGCAGGATTGACTACTTGTGGAGGATGTAAAGTTCAACTTTTTTTAGATTTGGTGCTGTATTAGAGTTATGCAATACACGGTATATGTGGTCTTTAAATACCTTTTCCCCCATGTCAATAGAATAACAGTCCTGGTAATGGGATAAATGATTGAATTTCATGTTGGATTACGGAGTTGGGGGTGGTGCATACGTTCATGTATTTGAAAATTTAGTTTTTCCTCTCTTTTTGGGATGTTGACCTGTTACATTGATATTTTTTGGATAAAACTCGCATATAACTCGTATAGTCTCATTATTCGGTATTCCGATTTAATTTTGAAAATACTTATTAGTTTTGAGAATCCTTATAAATCAGCATTCTTATTTAGTTTTGAGTATCCTTGTTATTATTCTTATTTAGTTCGGAAAATGTACTTTTTCCTTATTTTGGATACTAACATGTTACATTGATATTATTTTTGGGTAGAACTTGCAAAAAGTCATATAGTTTTATTAATTAGTAGTCTTATTTAGTACAGGGTAGTTTTTGGGTAGCTCTTGGCAGTGTATAAAGTCATATAGAATTTTATTAATCAGTAGTCAATCAGTAGTAAACCAAACACTTCCGAGAGCTGCCCAAGAGTTTTATATATAATTTTATTAATCAGTAGTCAATCAGACATAAGAATTCCTGAATATATATGTGTATATATAATGCATATATCAAACTGAATTTGCATAAGGGTGTGCATACCACAATAATACTTTCTTTGATTCATGTTAAGGGAAAAGCATTATACATAATAATTATGAAAAATCTGTTCACAACACCCAGGCATGCTATGTGCAACTTCTGTTTTCATCACTGTAGTCACTTCTAAACAATTTCAAATCACTGCTTCATCTATTCTTTACCTGTTTTAATGTTTAGTCGTTTGTGATTGTAGATTTTTTTTTTTTTTTTTTGAAACTTGCCTGGCATGCATGCAGGGCCGGCCCCAGTATAGAGGCGGGTAAGGCGGCCGCCTCGGGCCCCCGCGGAATTTGGGGTTTAGATCCGATGAGGTTGAGAGAAGGAAGGAGCGGATCGGATCTTTGTTGGCGAGGATCAGACCCGATTGAGTTTTTGTTTTGCCATGGTTGATTCACTGATTGAGTTTTTTTTTCCACCATGTATTCACTGATTGAGTTTGGGACTTGTGAACAATGACCTAATAGCTTTCATTGTTTTGTTCTGGGTTGAGAGAGAGAGAGAGGATTTGTATTTGAGATTGGGGTTTGAAATTTGGGCGGGAAAATATGTTTTGTGGGAGTAGATCTGGTCCATTGATTTTGGGATAGATTGAATGTGAGCCACTTCGAAGCCTAATAAGAAGCAAGTTGTTTTCCTTTTTTAATTTTAAACTTGCAGTCTCTTAGAATGTTTTTAATGAAGTTGACATGTAATCTATCGTCTACATAGTATAAATTTACGTTAATAAGAAGCATGTAGTTTTCCTTTTTTTAATTTTTAAACTTACCGTATGTTAGAATGTTTTTAAAAATAAGATATGTAGTTTGTGCACATTTAATGAAGTTGACATGCAAAAACATAATATTAAGGTCAGTAGGGGATAAGCTGCTCTGGCTAAAAATAATGTTAACGTTGAGATAGCAAAATTCAAAAAAAATGTGTGCATAAAAGATAATAATTCAAAGTTGCAGGTCTAAGAAAATATTGCTTAATTTAAACTTCTTAATTTTAAACTTGCTTAATTTAAACTTTTAGCTATAATGAAGATCTCTCTTTGATGGCTTTCATTTTAAACTTATTTCCAGTAACTAATTGAGTTCTAAATAAATTGGTCACCGGAGTTATAAACACTGAATAGTTGTTTTAGATTTGTGAGGTGTAATTTCAGCTGTGTGCCGTCTTATTGTTTGGTTTGTAGTTCACCGGCATCCAACTTTTATGCCATAAGTTAATTATAAGTTCAAAAGTTTACAGGAAACCCAAGTATTACCTTCAGGATAAATTGTTTCAGTTAGACAGTTACTTGTATAAGTGTTTATTGTGTTTTCGAAAATGAAGCTGTGTTTAATAACTTGAGTTTTGTAAATTAGTATAAAGTATAATCTTTCATAAGGATTGTTCTCCGAAATTGGAATCATGACCCTAAACAGATATTATGTAATTTCCCTTTTATGCATGCAGATATGAAAAGCATAACATGAATAGGCAAATGATCAATTACCAGCATTCTATTCTTCACGGTGAAGAAACCATCCTTGCCAGCAATTGGAGTGGGCTTTGATGCTCCCACAGCCATTATAGCGCCCTTTTAGAACAATGAATAGTCATTAAGATGTTCACGAAAAAGCACAGTTATCCATAATTGTTTTAAAATCCCACCTGTCCGGGAGGCAGTATAGCATCAAATTTGTCTACTCCAAACATACCCAAATTCGATAGAGTAAATGTTCCTGCATAACATATCATAAATCATCAACCTACAGTTAATTAGCGAAAACTTAGAAAGAGAAACAAAAGACATCTACTGTAAACACACCTGAGTTGTACTCGTTGGGCTGAAGTTGCTTTGAGCGAGCCTTGCCTACCAACTCTTTCCATTTTTGTGAGAGCAAGTAAATATCCAGCTGCATTACAAACAGTTAGCTAAAATGATAAATGAGAAAGGTTTTAATGTCTGTTCTTAACCTTGTGTACATCAAGACTGACCTTATCAGCATCCTAGAGAACTGGAGTGATGAGGCCACCATCAATTGCCACTGCCACCGCAATGTTAATGCTGGGGTTGTATGTGAAACTCTTCCCATCTTTGCAGCTGGCATTCACAACTGGGTGTTGTGCAAGTGCCATTGCCGCAGCCTTGGCCAAAAGTACTGTCATGGTCACTCCCTTCGACTTGACCTAATGTTGTTACAATGCATAAAGGGAATCATTTAACAGAAGTAATTGGAATTAATAAACTCTACAATCATAAAAGTTGTAGATGTTTACGATGCATAAAGCTAAGGGGGGCAATGCATAAAGGGAAACAACTGGAATAAAAGTGCAACGATGGGAAGAGTTTCCCATCAGTTATTTATAAAATATCTACAATCATAAATCCATATAATCAAAGTGCAACGATTCTTTTTTAAAAAAGCACCTCTTATAAAAATCAAATTAAATAATAATGAACATAAGCAACTTGATATGAATGCCACAAAAGTTAACATACATAAACATAAACAACTTGATATGAACAAAATTGGTGGAAGCACACACTAAGTAGTTAACATACACAACTTGTAGCATTAGTTTTGGCTTAAATGGAAGCATACAGCAAGTACATACAGCATTTGTCGATTGTTATAACATACTACTAATATTTGATACTTTTACTCTTGTAGATTCACAAAAAGCAACTCAAGATATAACAAAGGATTTAGTAGGTTCAGGTATTTCTGTCAAGGTAGTGCTTATATGTAGATCTTCACTGAACCATTTTTGTCTATGTTCTTCTTCTGGGTCCATATAATGAATAGGAAAAAATTGAGAAAGAAAGAAACTGTGTACTTTCAACTTTTGATAATTCCCTACAAAACATTAAATCTAAAGTACATATACCAGTGTATGTCTTTTTGTCGTTGCAATTCTCATTAAAGAAACTCATATCTGATGTAATCAGTTTGACTGACTTCTTTTTCTGCACAATTTGTAGCATTAGTTTCATTTTTGGCCTTTCCTCCATCATTGCATTGCACTATTTATAAATCAATTTTACTGGCTCTGCTTACATGAAATCGTGACTGGAACTCTAGTTGTCTAATTGAATATACATATAGAGAGAATGCACATTTTTCTTAGGGTCTTTCTATATTCTGTTAGAATATAGAAAGAAATATGCACATATTTGAAGATCAGTCGTGGGATGGCCGACAAAATCTTGTACTCACTCTAGATGAGGTTCTAAAACCACTTGAGTATCCTTAACTGCAGATTGAATATGAGTTGCTATATAAAGTGTCGCATATCAGTTTCTTCCTTGAACATTCATGTTCTTTTATATATAAAGCCCTAAAGTACTTTCTACAATTCAGTTTAGGGCTTTATATATAAAAGAACATGAATGTTTAGGGCTTTATATCTGAACTTCCCATAAGATTGCACTGGATCATAAGTTCTTTATAGCTCGATCCTGAGAAGACATCCATATAGATAGAAATCAGTTTTATAGTACCAAAAAAGATGTATCTTTTTTTTATATTTAATATACAATGAAAAATCAAAAATTGATGAGAATAAAAGAAAATCATTCTATGGAAGAATACAACGCATGAATTATATTACAAACATTGGTTGCCAGCTCATAAACACTTTCCGCCATCATTATGATATGCATGTGTAAATAACTTGCCAGCTCATAAACACTTTCCATACATAATATGCGAAGCATATGTAAAAATTTCCTATTTTCGTAAGAAATTATCACATGAGCACTAAAAAAGCACTTAAGGAACTTTGGTGACAATGTAAGGCTTGAACGTACGTAGGATGTATTATTGTGTTGGTTTGTACTAAAACTCTTGTTTCGTTATTTCTCATGAATGAAAATGGGTGGCATCTTGGCATATTTTAAGTCAAAAGAATAATTAATGCTTGAAAATGTAATGAGAGGTAATGACTTCAGGTCTTACTAAAATCTACATTTATTAAACATGCGGAAATGAAATTTCTCTCACTTTCTTGGTTGACATACTTGTTCCAAAGAGCCAGAGATTCCTTTCATGACCAATTGAAGCAAGCTTCACCATCTCTTCTTCTCCAATACCTTTCAATCTTCAACAATTTTGGTATGGGTTAGTTGCAATCTTTAACTCACCTCGAACTCAATCACCCAAACCCTAACCCCAAACGTTTCCCTCATGATAAGAAGGCTCAACGAAAGACTTAATGGTGAGATATGTGTAATCGCAAAAATCATCACAATTAGTTAAGAACTTAGCTGTTAAATAAATTATCACAATTCACCTAGGCTTTATGTACTACATAAATTTAAGATTAACTTGATCAACCTACTAACTTGATACTGGAGCAGTATCAAGTTATTAGGTTGATACTGGAGCAGTATTTTAGAGCATTATTTGTGAAATCTACTAACTTGATCAACCTACTAACTTGATCCCTAACAAATCTTTCAAATAGGGAAAAACAGTCACTAACAAATCTTTGAAATAGGGAAAAATAATCACTAACAAAACTTTGAAATTGGGAAAAGACGATATCAAGATATCAAACTTACAGCGAGAGGGAGAGCACAGGTGGAGCTTCGGGAGAGCACCCGTGGAGAAGAGTGGGTGTGGCTGCTTCTTGGAGTTGAAGAGGTTCACCGATTGAGGCCATTATTGGTATTCTTCATTGAAATATCAGATGAGAGCATGTCGGAGTTCGGATTTCAGATTGGACCTGATCTCTAACAAATCTTTGAAATAGGGAAAAATAATCACTAACAAATCTTTGAAATAGGGAAAAATAATCACTAACAAAACTTTGAAATTAGGAAAAGACGATATCAAACTTACAGTGAGAAGGAGCCAGTGAGAGGGAGAGCACAGGTGGAGCTTCGGGAGAGCACTCGTGGAGGAGAGTGGGTGTGGCTGCAGGAGGCGGGGCATCGTGGTTGGCATCGGGGCTGGCTGCAGGAGGCGGGGCATCTGGTCAGTGGGAGCAGAGAGGTGCGAGAGAGAGAGAGAGGGAGAGACGGTGAGAACAGATAGAGAGCGAGAGGGGGAGGGGTTCGGGAAGGGAGGAGAGAGAGCGAGAGAGAGAGGGGTCGGGAAGAGATAGATAGAGAGATAGAATTTGGGATCTGGGAAAGAGACAGATAGATAGAATTTGGGAGAGAGAGTGTGTGTTTTGAAATTTTGGGGTTTGAAATTTAGGCGGGAAAATATGTTTTGTGAGAGTAGATCTGGTCCATTGATTTTTGGATAGATTGAATGTGAGCCACCTGATAGCTTTCTTTGTGTTTTATTATATAGATATATACTATGTTTGCCCGTTGACACGTGCCTACGGCACGTCTTCGGAACGGTGCACCTGGTTTGATTATATAAAATAATTTTGAAGGTCCAGCAAATTAATTGAAGTAGTAAACATATTATATGAGGAAGCAGTATATCTACCTTTAAGCTCAATTATCGTCTTCCTGTTCATTAGCTTGAACTTACCTGAAATGCATATAGTTTATTAGAAACACTGCATAGAGTTTTTTTTAACTTCAACATCAATTTTAGATGCTTATAATAGTTATGCAACGACATTATCATATAGGTTTTATAGAGCTTACTCTAATCCCATAACCACTATGAGCATGTCTAAATACAATGGTAACGCAAGTGCAGGTGTGAAGGTATCTACAATACTAATAATCTAAACATTTATTTTTAAAATTTTAAAGTTTTATTTCTAAAATTTCAAAAAATTTAAAAAATTTACTTTAAAAAAATTTTAAATTAAAAAAATTAATATTTTTTAATTTTTTTTTTAAGTTTTTGGTTTTTTAATTTTTTTGAATTATTTTTGAAGTTTTTAAAATTTTAATATTTTTGGTTGAAATTTTTTTTTTAAAAAAACAAAATTATTATTTTTTGTAATTTTTTAAATAGAAGAGAGAGAGAGAAAGAAATAATTAAATAAATAAAGGAGTTGTTTTGGGTGGGGATTTAAATAAATAAATTTGAATTTTGGAGGAAAACTTTTGGAGGAAAAATATGTTTTTTGAGGTTAGATCTGGGCCTTTGATTTTGGGAGGGGTTGAAGGAGAGCCACTTGATAGCTTTCTTTGTGTTTTATTATATAGATTCATTCATTCATTCATTATTCATTAATAGTTTACTAATTTACTTTACGTCAATACTTCAATGGGGTGGAATGTTACTATATTATTACTTTGCATCACTACAAACAGCGATGAAATGGCCGACGTTTTTTGCCAAAATGGCCGGCATTTTAAAAACGCTGGAGAATGATTAATGGCGTTTCGCGAAGCGCCGCCACAAGCGTCGTCCTTGTCGCTGCCGGGGAATCTTATTCGAATCCCCGGCGCAAATGAAACGCCGGCCATGCTTTGAGAAATCCCCGGCGTTTGCAAAACGCCGGGGATTTACTTTCGAATTTTCAAAAAAATCCTACCGTTATTGAACATACCCCCGACGTTGGTAAACGCCGGGGATTGTTCTATTCGTGCTTCCCGCTCCTCCACAAATTATGAAACCCTTCCCACTCCTCTACAAATAGAATGAAACTCAAAAATTATCAAAAACTCCACTACTCCACAAATTATCACAAATTATCAAAAACTCCACTACTCCACAAATTATGAATCTCACAAATAATCAAACAAACACTCCTTGAAACTTTTATAAAACAAAGATCTTTCATTCATAGTACTATATATACATCACATAAAGTTTTTTCAACTTCAAAATATAGATCACATAAAATTCTTTCATAAACAAAATATAGATCACATAAAGTTCTTTCATAAACAATAGTGAGAACTACAATAGTGAGTAGAAGTTGATTTTTAATTGAAGAAATATAAAGTTCTTCAATTGAACATTTGTTGATTTCTAAGTTGTTCCATCCAACACATCATAAAGATTTCAATTACGCAAATCGCAACTAGATTTATACACAAATAGCTTGAATGTTTCGCCAGTTCGAGTGGAACTCAAAGCAATTTTAGTAGTGAGCAGTACCATCCCTCAGGGCCAGCACAAGGTGAAGGACAGAACCACCCTCGATGTTGTATTCCTTGGCAGTCTTGTCATCTGCAAGCTGCTTCCCTGCATAAATGAGCCTGCCAAAAAAAATCATGAGAAAAAGGACTAATTCCATGTAATTTCGTTAGTAAATCAGCACATACATACACATAAAGTTGCACTAAAATAAAGATGTGTATAAAGTACACCACATACATACACATAAAGTAGTACTAAAATAAAGATGTGTATAAAGTACACAATCAAGAAACTTTGACCAAGTTTAAGGCAAGTGAGAAAACATGCAATGACTAAAAGTTGCTTCATTGGTTCAGGATCATGAATAAAATGTATTGAATGAGAAGCTAGTGTTCATTTCTTCACACTAGCTTCTGATATATGATATATGATATACTTACTTCTGATATATGATATATATTACTGATATATGATCTAAATTTTGAATGAGAAGTCAAAATTCACCTTTTCAGTCACTCCTTTCTCTTTTGGTTGAACCTCAGTATTTATATAAGCGGCCAAGATAATGCATAATTTACCTCATTTCCTTATGATTCAGATAATCAAATATGCAGTATTCAAATAAGAATAGCACTCAAAACTTAAATATCTATTAGCTATTGGTTTCCTTTGCACTTTTAAAGCAATCAGTTGTAGCTTTATTAAACCCTGATGCTTGATCAAATGAGAATTATAACAATACAGTCATACTA
Organism: Hemerocallis citrina; assembly: GCA_017893485.1. Lineage (NCBI taxonomy): Eukaryota > Viridiplantae > Streptophyta > Magnoliopsida > Asparagales > Asphodelaceae > Hemerocallis > Hemerocallis citrina. The sequence continues at coordinate 254,114,513 of CM030364.1, forward strand.
TGTGAGGATGAGAGACATTTATCTTACTATTTCATAAATGGTCATCTAGCGAAACAAAATTGATTCATGGTGAAAGCCATTCCCTGTTTAGAAAATAAACAACAAGTTTAAGAGTAAGCATCAAACAATCCCCAAAATTAATTCCTCTAAATGAAAGAAAGAATTATATATATTGTTAATTTTTCCCCTCTTTTCCCTCACATACTGTCCTGAAGACACCTAAAAAATGAAATACTTTCCTTGAAAACAAAATAAGATAAAAATAATTAAAAATAATAACATTTTTGCACGACTTTGTTTAGCCAATGAGTTACTCAAGTCTAATATGAGCTAATTCTGATCAATACCTGAGAAGATCAGGTTTGGTCTACCCTAAGCAACTGGACAGTGGCTTCAAGTCCACAAACATGTGTCCAATTCAACAACAATCAACAACAAAAGATTAAAAAAAAAAAAAATTAAATGATAGGACAGAAATAAAAAATAAAAATCCTAAATCTAGAAATTTGAAGACATGAAATGAACACATATCATGTATATCTTTCACTGATCAACTCTGTTAAATTAACACCTATCATAACTTTCTTCACTGTCTAAATCCAAGTATGCGGAGATATTTCTCCATTAATTAGACTTCTTATCCTTCTTCATGATTGACATGTCCTATTCTTAAGGGTTATCAACATTCCACCTCGAAAATTAAATGGTTCGACTGAAATTTGAGTTCATTTAATAATGACGTATGCAACAGAACCCAGTAAAGTCAATTTTATTGGACATCTATATGGAGGATGATGGCAGGCATGAATGATGTAGTGAACGAGGCACCAGAACCTGCAGTGGGACCTCCCTCGTGCTTACTTCAATACATTTTATTCATGATCTTGAATATACTTACTTCTGATATATGATATATATTACTTATATATGATCTAAATTTTGTATACTTACTTCTGATATATGATATATATTACTTACTTATATATGATCTAAATTTGTATAGTTCTGATATATGATATATATCACTTACTTATATATGATCTAAATTTTGTATACTTACTTCTAAATTTTGAACTAACTGATGTCAGGTTTTGAAGGCCATGTTCATAGCAGGAATTGATATGCACTTCATGTCAGTTTTTGAAGGACATGGTTTGATACTGACACAAAGAAACTTTTATATATTGAATGAGAAGCATTCTGTAGAATACAAGGCAACATAACCTAATTTGCATTTCATACTTACAGATTTACAACTAACAATACACAGGGAAGTCCCAAAAGAAATTATCAGCCAGAGCAACTTATCACAAGCCATAGTACAAGATAGATAATACAATCCCAATTTTTATGTCTTCAAAGAATTGATGTTTTTAAATCCACAACTAGAATGAGGGCATATGAACCTAATGAAGACAATGCAGTGATCCATCATTTAGTCAAAAGATAGGTGAAAGGTGCATGTCAGTGAAATGGGATTCAAGGACTACAGAAGCCAAAGCTTTCTGCCAACCTTCTAAATCTGGGAGCTGCTTCATAATGGACAGTTTGAACCATTTCCACTATAATTTGTAATACTAATGCAATTGAAGTTGATTTTCAACAAATGTTCTTGCAAATCTCCATGAGTAGAAGTTGCAAACCTCAATTTGAGAAATTCAGCAGGTAATAAGGTTGTAATAAGGTTGTAATACCTAAAAGTTGAGAAAATACCGCCTACAGTGTACGTCTAGCGATGCCGTTGACGGGATCACGATCGTCGGCTTCCTCTTCATTCGGACGACTGGATGATGTCGGGTCTCTATCACCTTGCTGTATAAGAAATAAGTATGAAAGATGCTTTGATTCGGATTGGTACACACAATTATTCAGATTGGTATAAAATGCTAATGCAAATAAAATGCTAATGCTAATGCAATTAATCAGATTGGTATAAAATGCTAATGCTAAGCAATTGATAGACACAATTACATAAGAACAATACTGTATATAATTTCTAACCTGTCTCAGTATGTTAGATGGGTTTTGAACATTTGTTTCCCTCATTATCTGTGCTATATGTGCAACTGCTGCTTTAAGCTCTGCGACTTGCGTCTCTAGATTAGCTATCTTCTCATCTCTAGGATCCAGCTGTGTTGATGAAGAAGCATGAGTTCGAGAGGGTGTTGGTCCTAACCCCTTCCCACGTACACGGCCATGGCGCTCCGGACCCATGTTTTTGACCAACGCCTGGTGTTGAAGCTGCACTATATCGACCGATGTTGTGGGAAAGCCGGCGGTGGGAGCGGATGATAATTCGACATACCTATTTCGAGCAGTTGTTTATTTTTTAAAAAAAATCCAAAAACATGTGATATGTGATTCATTGTTATGGCATATTACACATCAAATAAGCAAATTTAAGATAGAAAGATAGAAAAACTATTACCGATATCGTCGCTGCCTTTGAGGACGGAAATACGCCTTGTGAGTTCATGTGGGTTGCGTCGAAGAAATCTAAATCGCCGTACTGATCCGCACCTCCTCGCTCCACATCCTACATATATTAGAATACATAGGCAATCTCAAAACCAACTAGCAGTAAACACAACTAGCAGTAAACAACTAGCAGTAAACACAATGCATAAGCTTCAAATCCTCACTCCTTAACTCCTAAACCATAAGCAATCTCAAAATATCCAATGCTCACATTGTTAAAAATTTTCAAGTCTGACAAAAATTTTCAAGTCTGATCTGGAAAAGATCAGACTTCGAGCCTGACAAAAGTCTGATCTGGAAAAGATCCGAATGTTTGAGAAATTCTTCCTGACTACAACAAATTAAGTAGCTACATTGAATCATTTCTTTCTTTCTTCATTAAATTGAATTCACCAACCACCAAAAGTTGAATCATATATATGTGCTTTGTTTGATAAACCACTAGTGCAATTATATTCACCCACCACCAAAAGTTGGTACAAAATATATTGGCTGGGACACTGTGCATGATAAGAAGTCATCAAGTTTAATTAAAGAGTTTATAACGAAACAAAAGTGATATCAGATCCCATTAAAGAGTTTCATTAAAGAGTTTATAGTGAAGAATAAAACACTTAGATATACCATTATTGCGCGTCGTCGTGCAAAGCTTGTACCTCCTGCAGTGTGCAGCAGGTCCTGTGCATCCCTACTTGCACGACCTCTTTCAGCTCTCTTCTGCACATAATATAAAATTATTACACAGACAATAAAATTTAATAAGCCAAATATCATATCAAAATATATTGCATCATATACTACAAATTTTTAATTACCTTCCCTTCAGGTGTACTCCAAAAATGACATAGAAATTCCCAATCAGAACGCACGACACCTCTCGGGACTACTCTTGCGTTCTCAGCCATTGTTCGGTTCTCGTCATAATATTTTGCCTTTAGCTCAACCTTATAGTCTCTCCATTTCTTGGACATTGATTTATTTACCCATTCGGCATCAAGAACCGCCGGGTAATCAAATTTTTGCTGCAACAGTCATGAATCAATATCATATATCTAAGAATTTACGGCATAAGATAACTACCTCAAAGCATTAAACTATGGAGAATCTAATGATACATTATAGTCTCTCCATTTTTTTTTACTTGTGAATCAAATGTCTCAGAGTTTACTACAGCTAAGGAAACGTGTTTTAGAAATCTAATGATACATGGATACATGGATATGATACAGGGTAAACAATAAAGAACTACAATAAAGAACTATATATATTTGTAGTTGTAGTTGTAGTTGTAGCAAGGGCATATTTGCTAATTGATATTTCAAGGTAGATGCAAGAGTACCACAGTAATCCTTAAAAAAGATTCCAACTACAATGCACAGTAATGATTAAACAAACATAGTAATGCACAGTTGAAAACACCAAATTCATACCAAATTCATAATAAGTGAGAGACAAAAAAGGGTAAACCTGCAACTCATAAAAACTGAGAACAGCAAAGCTTTTATAGACAATGGATCAAATGAATGTATGTGATAAAAGAATTCCATCCCTGAATCAAAAACAATAAAAGCTTTCCATCTTAAAAGAGGTTCGACCAAGAACTGCATGTCACTGACTAAAATCCAATCAGAAAACATTGAACACATAAATGTTTAAGCAACAAAATTCAGTATAGCACTAAAGAAACAAATATAAATGCATTCCTTTTGAATTTAAGGTACACATTCATACAGATAGCTCCAACAGCAAGGGTATTCCTGTACTGCTCATGACTGCCCCTTTACAGACACTGCTGTAAGCCCAACCAAATATAGAAGATAACACACTAATATGTAAAAAGCAATACAGCACAAACACTGATTAAAATTTTACACAAATCAAAAACCCCTAATAGAAGAGAAAGATGCAAAATTTTGTCAAGCTCTAATTTATTCGAACATCATGTTGCTAACATGATTTATGTAACATTACATACTACTGATTAATATTTATACCATAATTCACATTGCCAGCTCATCTAGAAACATAAGTAGCGGAGCAATCAATAAATCAACTTCTGACTTAAAAGAAGTAAGAAAAGCAGTAGTATCAAACATGTGAATTATAAAATGGTCATTCCACAATGTACTAATAGCATAGAAAAGAAGCAAGCCAAGCCAGATTTCAACAGTATCAGACAGCATGGAACGATAAGAGGGGCATTAAAAAAATGAATATACTAACCAGATTTAAAGAATTATTAAAACAATTACTGTTAGTAATGATAGCTAATAGGAACTAAAGGATCAACCTTTAATAACATGGTATCGCAAAGTTTAGCACTAAAATTTTGTTTCTTAAATATACAGTAGGATTATACCATCTTTCTCATGGATAGGGGAAAACAAATCTAGACAATACTTATAGGAATACCAGAGAAAATGAACTAGAAAACCAGTACATTGTCGCCTAAAAAAATTATGAGAAAGCTGCATTGTAAATTTAAAGAAGAAAAAAAAACAAGGAAATGGAACTTAAGCTAGAAATTCTGTTAATTCGACAGAGAAAATTCAACTTTTGAGGATTGAGAAGGCATCTTTTTGAGGATTGAGAAGGCATAATGAAAGAAATTATAAGATGATTCCAAAAAGCTATAGACTAACATAGACTTTATTTCATACCAAATTCATTTCATACATCAGAAGATGAAAATGGATCCAATGCATTTACATCAACAGTTCCACAAACAACACACACAGCCTTAAGAACAGAACACCACAAAGACTTGGAAAACACATGTGCTCAGACTGATAACATTAATAAAGAACTATAAAGACTACTCTCAGCAAGAACATCAAATAAAATTGTGGTTGAAACCAAAAGAAAATAAGAAATACTGTAAATATGAATGGTACCTTGAGAACTTCAATAGCTCTAGTCTTTGTCGCTATAGGGATCTTTGTCCATTTATCGAATGATAGTGGAAGATACTCCGAATTCTGAGCAATCAACCCAATGAACGATGTGAAAGTCACTGCATTTTTCCCTATGGGCTGATGATCCCCATTTATCTCCACTAGTATTTTTTAACCCGCGGGTAGCTTCCATACATCAGCTAACTTCGTCGCTCCCCGGGTCTTTTTTTGGGGGGGTAGCTGGGTGCTCCCCTCACCTACCTCTAAGTGGGTATCCTCCTCGTTTAGAGGCTCCTCAACCCTTCTTCTAAGCGCCGTATTCCGTCGCGGCATAATTCACACCTGCTAACAAGAAATATGTAGATTTCATCACAAAAATTACAATATGCATTCCAAGTTGAGTTTAAGAGAGAGAGGTTAAATGAATAGACAGTCATGCAATATGTGTTGATGATAAGATCAATAATTAACCTCAAAAGAGAATCCCACAGGGAATTAATACTCCTCATCCATGCATACTGAAAGAATAAGAGAATTTTCCGTGTGTTAGTGCTGGCACAAACTAATTTCCCAGCAAGTGGTTACAACAGTCTGCCCCCTCAACCCCACCCCCTACATAACGCATGATACTATTATGCCTTCACCACACTCTACCGGCCATACTATTTGTCAGATCTAGTTGTTGTATACGAAAGCCAATTATTATCTAAAACATGACAGCCAGATATAAATCAAGATATCATCAGATAACAAATGCTAAAAGATTTGCATGCAAGATCAAATACTATTCGCTCAAAAAAAAAATTAGAATATTCGACAACTACAAGTTCGTAGATAAAATTAAACAGAAAATTATCAACAGAAGGCATTGAAAACTGAGAGAAGTTTTAAGCAAATTAATTGTGGTAGGGTAAAAATGGCTTGGGGCCCAACCAGGGCCCAATACAGCTCTCACTCAAAAATGGAAAAAACAACAGTCTAGTTCGGCTTCGAGCCACTGCAGGGTCGGCGCCGAACCTCCAGTTCACCCCCACAGAACTGGTCTCCTCGTATCCGACGAGCCTCAGTGGTCCTCGGCCTCCGATCCGTGACAGTCCCACGGGCCGTCCTCCCGTCCTGGCGAGGCATGAGGATGACCTGTCAAAACCTAGGCCCTCCGATTCTCCCAGAGGCACAGGAGACCCACGATCAGCCATGTCAGCTCCAAATACCACTTAGGGCGTTGCCACGTCAGCCCTATACCACTCTGGGCATTGCCACATCCACCCTAAACCTCTTGGGCCTCCTGCCACGTCAGGCCCATGGGCTTTTGGGTCCAGACCCGGCCCCCAAGCGGATCCATACCCGGTTGGGATTCCCTATAAATACAAGACCCTCACCCACCTTTTCAGGTAACCAATCTTTTGCCACTTAAAATCACCTAGTTATTGCTACTCTCTCACAGAGACTGACTAGATCGTCGGAGGGTCCGCCACCGGGATAAATCCCGGTGTTTCAGGACCGTCTGCAGGTACACAAGACCTCGGATCCGAACCCTCTGATCTGAGCCGAGGCATCCACCCCACTCCGAGCCCATCGCAGGAGCCGCCAGGTTACTCCGAGGGTCGTCTGACAAGCAGCTTTCTCCTTCAATACAAATCGAGTCCGAACTCACACCTGGTGCATCCATACGTCTCCCAGAAATAAACCGCATCAGGTTGGCGCCGTCTGTGGGAACACTGCTTCAGAAGCCGACCCGAGCACGACCATCAAGGGACCTCGACAGCCGAACTCTCATGGCCTCCAAGGGCAAGGGGGCTGCTTCCTCCGTCAACCGACGGGACTCGCCCCCACCAACTGCTAACGCTGGGCCACACATTTCAAAACACGGGGCTCCCCATCAGGGGTCCCAAAGGAGCGTCACCCGTCAAGTCCAGCCCGACCTACGGGGGGTAATCGTCAACCGACATATTAGCCGCAGCAGGGGAAGGGCCGCTTCCAACCCGGCCCCGAACCATCCAAGACCGCCGCCCGAGGGACGGAGACCGGCACTCAGCCGCATCGGAAGGCAACCTTCAGACCGACCAAACAGGGTCGAGGGAGCCCCCGTCACTCACAAGGAGTTCCAAGACTTCCGAAGAGAAATTCTTGGGGCCCTCCGACGGGCCCCCAGGGAGGAAGCCCTCCACTCCCAAACCGGGTCGGATGCCGAGGCCAGCGTGTCGCGCCCGTCAACAATCCAGCCAGAGGACGATGGCGTACTCCTAAGGCGCCTCCAAGAAATGGAGGATCGCCTCGATCATATAGGAGACGGCGACCAACGAGCGGCTCAGGGGTACAGACCTGTCCGTCCTCCCTTCTCCGCCCCCATCCTCCAAGCGGAAATACCCAGGAATTTCCGACCACCTCAATTCGAGACCTACGACGGCGAGGGAGATCCCGCTGATCACATTGAGGGTTTCAAAACCCTCATGATGATTCACAGCGCCTCGGATCCCCTGCTGTGCCGAGCCTTCCCCGCCACCCTTCGGGGTCCAGCTCGCGAATGGTTCTCGAAACTCACCCCCGGCTCCATTTACTCCTTCGACCAACTAGAGGGCAATTTTCTTGCCCACTTCGTCACCAGCCGGAAGGCGGAAAGGACCAGCGCCTCTTTACTTGGACTCAGACAGATAGAGGGAGAATCACTCAGAGTGTTCGTCCGGAGGTTTACCGCGGAGGCAAGGTCGGTCTCCTCTCTTGATCCAGGCGTCGCCTCCGCGGCATTTCGGCACAACGTCCGTCATGGACAGCTGAAAGCTTCTCTGGCGAAGAGACCCCCCGTCGACTTTCCCGACCTCCTCAACAGAGTCGAGAAATACATTAGGGTAGAAGAGGCCCTTAGCCCCGAAGATGCTAGAGAGGCCACCGGGAAGGGAAAACGGAAGGCCGAAGAAGTCGAACCATCAAAGAAGGCTCCGAGGGACGCGGGGGCCATGAAGAAGATCCCGCCGGTCCCCCGCTTCGAGAGGTACACTCCCTTGACACATAACGTATCCGCCATCCTCTTAGAAATCGAAGACAAAGGCATTGTTCGACTACCTCCCCGACCTAACAACAGCAAGAACCGAGATCAGCGCTTCTACTGCCGCTTCCACAGAGATCATGGGCACGAAACTGACCAATGCTGGGCCCTAAAAGACGAGATTGAGGAACTCATCTCCAGGGGGTACCTCCGAGAATTCACCCGAGAAGTCCCACGGGATCGGCGAGATACTAGGAACCGGAGGCTCTCACCTCCGAACCCTACTCCGAACCGCATCTAGGGTCGGGATCCCGAGTCCGAAGGAGCTGCGGATACGCCGTTCATCTTGCACTGTGTCCACGGAGGGCCAATGGGAGGAGAATCAAATACTTCCCGAAAAGCCTTCATCCGAGAGGTGAATGCTGTCCAAGACCACCCCTCGCCCAAGCTACAACCAATGCCAGTCTCATTCTCAGGAGAGGACCTCGAAGGCGTTCGCCTGCCCCACTGCGATGCCCTCGTCATTAGCCTCCACATGGCTAATTGTGAAGTTCGCCGAATCCTCGTCGACAACGGCAGCTCATTTAATATTCTTTTCCTTGAAGCCTTCGAGAATCTCAAGTTACCTAGAGGCAAACTCAAGCCGGCCGGATACACCTTGCATGGGTTCTCCGGCGTCCCTGTCGTGATAGAAGGGATTGTTACCCTCGACGTTACCGCAGGATCGGCTCCTGTCAAGAGGACCGAGTCTATGGACTTCATGGTGGTCAACGTCAAGGCGGCTTACAACGCCATACTCGGCCGACCCGGACTATGCTCCCTCCAAGCGGTGCCTTTGGCTTACCATCTGAAACTTAAATTTCCCACCCCGCAAGGAGTCGGCATCGTCCGAGGCAGCCAAGAAGCAGCGCGATCGTGCTACATGACCACCGTCGGCGGAGGGGTATTCCCCCTCGACGCCGTCGAACTCAAACCGGAAAGGGACGGCCCTGCTCCCGGACCTGCCGTCGAGCCGGAGGAATTCCCATTCGACGCCGAGCACCTAGTGAAGTTCCTTGAGGGACGGGCATAGGTTCTAACTTGGCTAGAAGTAAATCTTTTGTAAAGCTTTCGTGTGTAAAGGGCCGTTTTAGCGGCCCTCCCTATCTTATACGAAAGAAATATCTTTTTACTATACTCCAAACGCCTCGGTAGATCCGACCTAATACCAGACAAGGGGATCGACACCCAAGTCTTCACCCTGGTATCGTCCCCGACGCCTCGGTAGGTCCGACCCGACCTCAGGCCCGGGAGACTTCACAACACCCCACGCCGATCCCTCACGGACCGACAGGGCTGAACCACGCTCCCTTCATCATTCCTTACACTATCAACCAGAGCAAAGAGTGAAATGAATTCCTTATTCATACTCCTTTATTGGGTTATGAGAAAACAAACAAAGACCGTTACAGAAACACTCCTCTCATCTTAAACTGAAGGAAGCCGCCCTCTCAGGGCCCTTCTGGTCCGACGAATGGCGGGATCACTCCGATCGAACAACTTGGAACTCTCTCTTTGTCGTAATGGTCCTTCGGTTCGGCCACGGTCGACACACCGGCCACGGAGCTCTGGGCATCAACGAGTCGCATACGCTCCAATAACAGCAGCGCAGAGGGTACCCCCTCTGCTCGCCGACCCCCCGAGGAAGATGTCGAGATACCCAGCATCGTCCGGTAATGGTGTATCTCCACCTCCTTCTCCACTATCACATCGCGAAGTAGCTTCTCAGAGGAGGGCCTCTGCACCGAGGAACTCGACATAATATATCCGAGTCCGACACCCACGAGTTCCCAATCCACCATCACCCTCCTCAGCCGGCTTGCCTCCTCACTAAGGGCTTCAGACATGTTCCTGTAATAATTAAAGGCCGCATCAGTGTTACGGGCCCCCTTACGGTACCGAACCAAAGTGGCCTCCAATGCCTCAACCTTGCTCCGGAGCCACGCCACGTCGGAACGACGGGGGTCCGCCTCGGGAAGGGAAGCCACAACCTACAAGAAAGCCAACCAACTCAACACACATGAGCAAGGAGGTTCGGAAATATCCGAGGTCAAAACACTTGGCCAATCAAAAATACTTTTTTATAAATTGAGCTGCTTCCTACAAAAAATGCGGTGGCCAGTCCGCATAAGGCAAATACAATCGAGAGGGGGAAAAAGAAAGATAAAACTATACAACTTGTTTTCCCACCTCAGCATCGATCGGGTTCGCAGGAGGGTCGATAGCCGGGTTATCAACGGGCCCTTCTTCGCCAGGAGTCTTCGGTGTCCCCTCGATCTCCATGTCATACTCAAAGTTGGACAGGTTGACGGTCGGGTAGAAGTGCCGCACATGACTGAGGGCCTTCATGTAACACTCGCCCTGGGCCTTGATCACCATCCGCTGACCCGCATCCGTCAGCTCTTCCCTCTCCTTGGCGAACGCAGTCGTCAACTCCTCCTTCTCCATGGAAAACTTCTTCTTCAAGGAGACCACCCTCTTCCCCCACTCCGCATCCTTGGCCTCGAGCTCGAGCTTCATCTGCTGCTCCCTCTTGTGCGAGCCCTCGAGCTCGATCTGCATCTCCTTCATCTCCTGCTCGCTCTTATCCGCCCGAGCTTGCTCTTGTGACAGGGACGCTTCGTAGAGGTTCTTTACGTTAGCCCCCTGCATACAAGCCTGCGACCGACAAGCGCAGATAAGAAAAAGACTCCCGCAGCGAAATTAACGAGAGGGATAAGGTCGACAAGCTTACCAGCACGGTGGCCTGCGCCAGGCGCGTAAACGCCACCTCTAAGGGCTCGCTCTCCATCACCTGGCAGTCGCGAGGGGTCGCCAACTTCTCCACCACCTCAACGGCCTGGGCCTCCTCGGTCAGACAGTCGCCCATCCGAACTGACCAGTCCGGTGCCCACCGTTGCCGCAACATCTCCACCACCGGGTCCTCTTCCTCGACCTCTACCAAGGGGCCTTTCCCCTTGTCGAGATCGGATGCCCTCGCTTGGCCCTTACCCCTCGAAGCGGCCACCCCCTTGCTCGTCTCTGAGCGAATCCTCTTGGTCCTTGGTTCGAGCGGGGCCTCCGAGATGACTAGGGACGACTCCCTCGGCTTCTTCGTCGCCTCCCCCTTCTTCTTCTCGGCGTTCTCCTTCTTCATGGCAAGCCTCTTTGCCTTGATCGATCCTTCATCCATATCTGCAGAAAAAACTATTAAGAGCAATGAGCAAGAAAGTATGAAAAGATCGAGAGAAAAGAAACAACTACATACGCAGAACGGCTGGGCTCAGTCCAACGCTCGCCAGGTGGGCCTCCGTCCCCTTCGTCCAATCGATACTCTGTGACAGACGGAGGCGCTCGACAAACCCCCACTCCTCGGCCGTTAAATCCCTCGGCCTCGGCGGTTGATAGCTCGGCTTGGAGTGGTTCCATCGAGTGGGAATGTCCCAGGGCTCTTCACTCCGGATCACCAGATATTTTTTCTTCCAATCCTTAATGGAGTCCGGGTGGCTGTGAACGACCTTCCCCTTACTCTGGGGGGAGATATAGTAAACACCCTCGGCCGCCGAGCTGATCATCAACATCGCTCGGAACACATCCAACCGCAGGGGTACCTTTTGTTCCTCACACATCAGTATAAAACAAATAATCTGCTTCCAAGAGTTCGGCCCATACTGCATCGGCGCCAAGGAGGCCCAGTTCAGCACTTCCCGAACAAACGGGTGGACTGGCAGCCTCAGTCCAGAGATGAAGGCATCCACTGGGAAGACGCAATACCAAGCAGAAAGGGGATCGGTTGGGCGCAGAGTAGAGCTTGGCAACATCAATTCGTAGCCAGGCCCTATGTGGTACGCCAGCTGCAAAACCTCCAAGTCCCCACCCTCCAAGACGGTCGGAATCGCGTCCATCATCACCCTCTTCCGACTCGGCGAAGAGGGCTGCACGTCGAAGAGCTCCTTGTCAGATAGATCGTCGGGATACTGACGGAAAGGCTTCAGCTGTACGGGCGAACCTGTCAACAAATTGCGGTAAACGGGCGCCTGGCTCGAACCACCAGTCCTCGGTCCTGCCTTCCTCGGAGCCTTCTTCCTCTTCTTGGTTCGCTCCGGCGAGGGGGTAGATAATGACCCCAGACCAGTCGGCATGGAACTCGGACCCGCACCCTGAACTGTGGATCTCCTTACTGTGCCGCCCTCGCCTCCCTCCTCCTCGGAAGTCAACTCCAGAACACGGATGTCGTCCGAACCATCACTTGCTTCCTCCGACTCGCTATTCTCCACCACGAAGGGACGTCGGGAGCGTAACGGCCTCACACCGTGTACCTCCTCCTCCTCACCTACTGGTTCCTCCCACGAAACCGAATCGGAAGGCTCCACAACGTGTACTGACTCTTCCTCAAGCACGGGCTCCTCCCACGACGTTGATTTGGAGACAGGTTTCACTTCCCCCCTAGACGTCGACGCTGACGAGCCAGACTGAGCCCTATCCATCTGTGCCTAAACTAAACAGACTTACCAACTAACCTGGGGTCACTTCGGAAGGACGAGCCTAGTACAGCCAACTGCAGGGACGAGCGCTGAAGTGTTGGGAGGTTTTTTGACAAGGAAAGTCGCGAGAAAGAAGTGGGCGAAAGGGGGAGAGGGGGGAATATTTATAGAAGGTAAAAACGACTCCTCGATTTCCGCAATTACTGTTCACCTATTGACGTGCAACTGCCGCCTGGAAAATCGTGCCACGTCCTCGAAACGTGCACTGCTGACATCATCCGTGCCAGGCTGGCAGCCTGACGCAAGGGTCGGGTCGGATGGGGTATTCGGCGGAGAGAACATTTTACTTAAGATTTAAGGCACCGTCCTTCAACAGACGCCCTGGGCTCCAGGGCTCGGTCGGTTCTCCTCTCACCCGCGAGCAGCTCGGGGCTTACAGCCTCGACAGTCGAAACCCCGAACTGTTCGAGGGTGGAACAGAAACCACCATCGCCTGGAGCCCTATCGGAAGACAGATTGGCCAACCTCCAATCGGAGACGACCCATCTATCCGAGGCTCTTCAGCCCCAAGTCCGGAATGCGGTTGATGCCCCTCCCGTCTGGATCTCTCTCGGGCCAAACAACCATATCAAGGTCGTCTGACCCGAAAAAGGATCCAGACGGCAGAGCCACCACCAATCCGAGGCTCCTTATCTACCGGTCCGGATTTCGATCGTTACCCCTCTCGCCCTGATCTCCCCTGGATCTGGCTACCGTATCAAAGTCATCAGATCCACGAGAAGATCCGGGCGGCAGAGCAACCACCTCTCCGACACGACCGGGGGTAAAATTTTGCAAGAGACAGACGTCCGCCGAAGCAGACACCTCTGATGGCCAGTAGACCACCCTTGCGGTGATCCAACCCGCTGCGGAGGGAGGGGTACTTATAGCCTCCCCCATAGGCCGGCCTTTATGACATGGGGAAAACCAAACGATGGAAGCCCATGCGCCATGCATTTATTAGGCAGCGCAATTAAGGCCCCTGGGAAATTGGAACATCACACAGATCCCGGAGCGCCTTTAATGCTCTGCAATAACAGCGGGCTACCTTGCTCAAACATTCTAAGGCCCAGCGGTTCGCCCCCCACCCTTGCCAACCCATAATCCCTCGCCAGCTCGAGGTCGGGTCTAGCACCAGGATAGTCTTCTCAGGAAGGCTCCACGGCTCGCCATCGCCCTTGCCGACCCGTAATCCCTCGCCAAGCTCGAGGTCAGGTCTGGCACCAGGGTAGTCTTCTCAGGAAGGCTCAACGGCTCGCCATCACCCTTGTTGGCCCGTAATCCCTCGCTAGCTCGAGGTCAGGTCTAGCACCAGGGTAGTCTTCTCAGGAAGGCTCCACGGCTCGCCATCGCCCTTGCCGACCCGTAATCCCTCGCCAAGCTCGAGGTCAGGTCTGGCACCAGGGTAGTCTTCTCAGGAAGGCTCAACGGCTCGCCATCACCCTTGTTGGCCCATAATCCCTCGCCAGCTCGAGGTCAGGTCTAGCACCAGGGTAGTCTTCTCAGGAAGGCTCCACGGCTCGCCATCGCCCTTGCCGACCCGTAATCCCTCGCCAAGCTCGAGGTCAGGTCTGGCACCAGGGTAGTCTTCTCAGGAAGGCTCAATGGCTCGCCATCACCCTTGTTGGCCCGTAATCCCTCGCCAGCTCGAGGTCAGGTCTGGCACCAGTGTAGCCTTCTCAGGAAGGCTTCACGGCTCGCCATCGCCCTTGTTAACTCGTAATCCCTCGCCAGCTCGAGGTCAGGTCTAGCACCAGGGTAGTCTTCTCAGGAAGGCTCAACGGCTCGCCATCACCCTTGCCGACCCATAATCCCTCGCAGCTCGAGGTTAGGTCTGGCACCAGGGTAATCTTCTCAGGAAGTCTCAACAGATCGCCATCACCCTTGCCCACCCATAATCCCTCGCCAGCTCGAGGTTAGGTCTAGCACCAGGGTAATCTTCTCAGGAAGTCTCAACAGATCACCACCACCCTTGCCGACCCATAGACCCTCGCCGGCTCGAGGGTCGCTCTAACATCAGGACAACCCCCTCATGAAGGCCCAGTGGTTTGCCATCCCATTTCTACAACCGGAAACACTCCTCCACGGCTAGCTCCCGCACCCCCGCAGGAGTGGGGGGCTTGTGTGGTAGGGTAAAAATGGCTTGGGGCCCAACCAGGGCCCAATACAGCTCTCACTCAAAAATGGAAAAAACAACAGTCTAGTTCGGCTTCGAGCCACTGCAGGGTCGGCGCCGAACCTCCAGTTCACCCCGACAGAACTGGTCTCCTCGTATCCGACGAGCCTCAGTGGTCCTCGGCCTCCGATCCGTGATAGCCCCACGGGCCGTCCCCCCGTCCTGGCGAGGCATGAGGATGACCTGTCACAGCCTAGGCCCTCCGATTCTCCCAGAGGCACAGGAGACCCACGATCAGCCATGTCAGCTCCAAATACCACTTAGGGCGTTGCCACGTCTGCCCTATACCACTCTGGGCATTGCCACGTCCGCCCTAAACCTCTTGGGCCTCCTGCCACGTCAGGCCCATGGGCTTTTGGGTCCAGACCCGGCCCCCAAGCGGATCCATACCCGGTTGGGATTCCCTATAAATACAAGACCCTCACCCACCTTTTCAGGTAACCATTCTTTTGCCACTTAAAATCACCTAGTTATTGCTACTCTCTCACAGAGACTGACTAGATCGTCGGAGGGTCCGCCACCGGGATAAACCCCGGTGTTTCAGGACCGTCTGCAGGTACACAAGACCTCGGATCCGAACTCTCTGATCCGAGCCGAGGCATCCACCCCACTCCGAGCCCGTCGCAGGAGCCGCCAGGTCACTCCGAGGGTCGTCTGACAAGCAGCTTTCTCCTTCAATACAAATCGAGTCCGAACTCATACCTGGTGCATCCACACGTCTCCCAGAAATAAACCGCATCATTAATGAAATCAAAAGCATCCTAAACTTAATCCAACCTGCTTCAAATAACGACAAAATAGATATAAGTTGGCACATAATAAGACAAAATAGATTTTGAAAACATACAATGCAATCTTCAAATAGGTATCAAACGAGACAATACATTGCAATCTTGTAAACACATAATTAACAATTCAAATATGTTTCAAAAGTTATTGTTATTCAATACTATCCAATACAACCCCTGGCTCTCCATCCATGCGTAGCCAATTAGGTTTACTGTTGTCATCTGATGTGTTTACATCAAACCTAGGAAATTCAGCAGCAACAAAAATGTTAGTGACATCTTCGTCCTCATCATCTGATGTCTCTCCCAACTGATATACATCTCTTGGTTGCATAATAAGAGCCGCGTAAGATTTAGGCAAAGCTGGATTTTCAACATAGAACACTTGGAGTACTTGAGATGGGAACACAAATGGTTCATGGCTGATATGTGTGCCAGTATGAATCAAATTTGAAAAGTTGACAATTGTGAAACCTAAAGTATCCTTGTTTTGGGGATAATTCTTATCCATACCAGCCCAGTCTGCGCGAAATAAGACAACTCGAAAATGACTGAAATAGTCTAACTCGATGATATCCGTGAGCACCCCATAATAGTCAACATCTTCATCAACTGGATTTGTGTCATTCTTAGAAGCATAACTTCTTGTCTTTGACGTCACTACAATTCCACTATTCTGGGACTTTAAATAACGTTCACGATCCTTAGTATGAAATCTGAATCCGTTATATATATATCCCTTAAATCTTCTAACCATCTTATGGGGACCTGTAGCAAGAATCTTGATTTCAGGTGATACCAAATCATCATGCAACTTCGGAACCTATAGGATGTGATGATAAACCGTATTAGTAAAATTAAGATTATTATAACAAAAAAAGACAGTACTTGATAATTTGGAACACTCTTACATAGTCTTTAAGCCACATATGAAATCTTTCATTCATCATCTTATTTTGGTCACGTGGTCTTAATTTCCTTGTTCTAGAATTCCTTTTCATTTCACGGATAAATTCTCTGTAAATATTTAAAAGAACGAAATATAATTAGATGTACATTGTTCAAATCGAGTTTAATTAAATATAAACCAACCCAATTATGACTTACTCTCGGAATGGCTCAACTGTTGCATGATGATCTAGCACATATCGATGTGCTTGTTCCCATGTTAAGTTATCTAACTCAACCGCATCAACTTTACCAATGGTATTTCCAGAAGTTTGAAAGAGATAATGTGCCTCACCAAGGTTTGACCCAACTGGGTTTCTCCTTGGTCTAGTAAGACATGTCTCGATACCCTGAAGATATCGGGAACAAAAATTGGAGCACTCTTCCGAGAGATAACCTTCTGCTATTGAGCCTTCTGGATGTGATCTATTTTTAATATATCCCTTAAGTCGATAAAGATACCTATACATGTAAATGGTTAGATCAAAAAAATTATGCACATTATCCAAATTAGAGGTATATAATTAACAAATATGAATAACTACCTCTCAATGGGATACATCCACCGATAATGTACCGGCCCACCAAGTCTTGCTTCGCCTGCTAGATGAATGACTAGGTGAATCATTATAGTGAAGAACGAAGGTGGAAATATTCTCTCCATTTGACAAAGTACCAAAGCAGCATGTTGCTCCAAGAGGTTAATATCTTCAACACGTAGAACCCTTGAGCAAAGTCCTTTATAAATGCTACACAGATCCTTGATGACGGCAGTGACTTGGTCGCACATTGAGAACCTTAAAGCCACAGGAAGGAGATCCTGCATCAAGATGTGGTAGTCGTGTGACTTTAAACCCTGAAGCCTCTTCTCCTTATCATTGACGCACCTTGCTATGTTAGATGAATAGCCATCGGGAACTTTAAGCTCCTGTAAAACTTTGCAGAACGATTCCAACTCCTTTTTAGACATGCAGTACATTGCTGGAGGAAGGCGCACTCTGCCATTCTATAAATATTCGGGGTGCAACTCGTGTCGTATGTCCAACGCAGCTAAATCAAGACGACACTTAAGATTGTCTTTTGTCTTCCGATCATCTCCCATGATAGTCTCTACACAATTTTCACCAATATTTTTTCCGATATGCATCACATCTAAATTATGGCACAATAAATTGAATTCCCAGTACGGTAGTGTGAAGAAAATGCTCTTCTTCTTCCAGGACCCTAACTCAACAATGTCATCACATTCATCTTCATCGTTGTCGTCATCCCTTGCTCTTTTCTTGCCCTTTTTTATGGCTTCTACTTCCTTACCATAATTGAAATGGTGACCATGTAGCCGCCTTAACACATCGGACCCAGACGATATTTCAGGTGAATGTTCCCACTCCTCCACCCCATCAAAAGTCGTAGTTTCCATCCTGAAATTGTGTGTATCGGGCAACCATCTTCTATGACCCATGTAGCAGAACTTTTTTCCATTATATAGCCATCGTGAAGTAGTTTTATCAGCACAACAAGGACATGCATTACGCCCTTTTGTGCTATAACCGGATAAATTTGCATACGCAGGAAAATCATTGATTGTCCAAGTCAATGCAACTCGAAGACGGAATGATTTCTTAGTTGTTATATCATATGTTGGAACACCCTCCCACAACTGTTGCAGCTCATCTATTAAAGGCTGGAGATAGACATCTATATCATTTCCGGGGCTTTTCGGTCCAGGAACTATTGTGGACAAAATAAATGACGATGGCTTCATACACTTCCAAGGCGGTAGATTATACGGTATCAACACTACAGGCCATATGCTGTATGTACTACTCGTTTGCCGAAATGGGTTAAAACCATCACTGGCTAATCCAAGTCGCACGTTGCGAGTATCTTCAGCAAAATCAGAATATCCTTCATCAAAACTTTTCCATGCAGCAGAATCCGCCGGATGTCTGAGAATTCCATCATTCTTTCGCCCTTCAGCATGCCATCTCATATCAGAAGAAGTCTTAGATGACATAAACAACCTTTGTAGCCTAGGAATCAAAGGAAAGTAGCGCATCTGTTTTGCTGGCTTCTTTTTCCGCCTTGATTTAACTATCCCACTTGCATCTTGTTCTTCATTCGGAACACCTTTCCATTTTGAAGTACCACAAATTTCACAGTTCTCCAGACTCTCCTTATCCCCCCTAAATAACATACAATCATATCGACATGCAACTATCTTCTCATACCCCAGATCAAAATATTTAAGGAATTGTTTTATTCCATATGCTGAATTTGGGAGACAAATTTCAGGAAATGCTTCATTCAACAATTTAAGTAACATTGTAAAGGATTTGGCAGACCAACTATTCAAACATTTGATCTGAAATAACCTCACGATGAATGAGAACTTCGAAAATTTGATGCAATCACGATACATAGGTGTACTAGCATCCTCCAATAACTTACTGAATGCTTCAAATTCTTTGTTAAATTCAGAGTTTTGCCTACCCTCCTCCACTCCACCCTCGTCTCCATCAGTGTGCGAGGTTTCGGTCGGTTCATCATAGACTTGAGTTGTTGAACTATTTATGTGCATTGGATTGTTGTGAATCCTAAAAGCATCCCGCACTAGATTTTGCATCTCATCAGCAAGACTGTCGTCGTCATTCACTAAGGGTTCATTTTCCTCTTCCAAAAAATCTTCTCCAACCGGAATCGATGTGTCACGCTCTCCATGGCAGAACCACAGTGTGTACCCTTGCAGAAAACCATTAATCACCAAATGTGTTTGTACTTCGTAGCATGGAAGCAAATGACAGTTTACGCATCGGCGACATGGACAAAGGATAAAGTTGGGATCACGAGAATGTTGCTTGACAAAGATAATGAAATCTCTAACACCATCTCGATACTTTTTGCATAATCGTGACTTACTCATCCAACTTTTATCCATTTTAATAATATCACTCAATCTGAAAATTAAATTTCATAAAAAATAGCTTTTCAGAAAGAGAGATTGAAACTCACACAAATTAAAATATTCTTTTTTAATGAACACTTGGTCAAATATGGAGTGGATGAAGGTTTGGTATGCTTTTGAAAACAATCAAATTCATACTTCGCATTGTAGGTGTAATGATGAACTAAAAGTGAAATAGAAACTGACATAGATGTAATACAAAACTTGATCTGTGTTCATCCTAAAACTTTGTTCTACACTAGTTTTTGTAGTCTTGCAATTAGTTCTCTTCTAATAGTATAAAAGCATATTTTGATGATGTTACTGTATACTTCTACAATTCTTCATTTAATCCTCAATTAAATCTATCTTTGAGTAACCCTCAATCCTCAATTGCATTAACTAACCTAGCTAACTATTTAGCTGTTTAAATCACTATGTCCGAGTTTGAAGTATCATTCATATATTGTTCAAATTTAGTTATACACTACTATATATGTACACGGTAACATCAAAATGAAATAATTACATACACAATATCATCAAAATGCAATGATGAACAATCTATTCGTTGCAAAAATACAGTTAATCTATTAAACCTGTTCCTGGTGATTCATTTCCTCTACCTGTACAAGTAGGACTCAAATGGTGATTCATTTCCTCTACTTGCAACAACGGTGAACAACCTACCAACGACATTATAGTTATAATGAAATAAGAACAAAATGAAGACCTTCTGCCAAGATATCATCAACCAAAACATTTAATAACTGGATTCATTGTATGAATAGAGATGAACATAGATTGCTATATATCAATTTCAACTTAAACAATACTGCAAATGAATTCAATATTTAAGTTGGTCATCGTGTACGTCGTGGTTTCAAATTGTTTCAAATTTAAAAAAATGGTAACAAAATTCATTTAAAAATTAAGGCAACGCAGTTCATCTATTTCATAAAAAATAACTTAACACATCAAAAACAAATCTCTTGCCTCAACA
Organism: Hemerocallis citrina; assembly: GCA_017893485.1. Lineage (NCBI taxonomy): Eukaryota > Viridiplantae > Streptophyta > Magnoliopsida > Asparagales > Asphodelaceae > Hemerocallis > Hemerocallis citrina. The sequence goes on from CM030364.1 coordinate 254,135,268, forward strand.
ACACATCAAATTAAAACCAATAAACGATAAAAAGGGATCCATCTAATTAATTTAGCACAACTATTGGTTACTTAACAATAAATTTTCAGAACCAAATAAACCATTCCACATCCTAAAGAGCCCCTATTCCTCCATAGTGAATATACTGCCTTTCTAAATAATGTAAAGACATGCGCAAAAAAATAAACATTCATTCGCATCTTATTCAAACAATGTTTCAGCTTCCTTGTCAAAATTTTGAACCATACTAAGTGTAAGAAAGTCACCTTATAAACAGACCCAAATCAAATAGAGCCCAATCCTACAGCTTGTTTGGAACCCTTGCGCACAATCCCTCAGTTCTCACGGCAACGGCGAGATCCAACGGCGACGAGATCCAACGGAGACGAGAAAGGGGTAGGGTTTTGGTCGAAATCGAAGAGGAACGAAATCAAAATCGAAATCGAAATCCAACGAAGATGAAATCGAAATCGAGATTGGAGATTAGTAGATTAGGGCGAAATCGAGATTGGAGACGAAATCGAAATCGAGACTGGAGATTGGAGACGAAATCGAAATCGAAATCGAGACTGGAGATTGGAGACGAAATCGTTGGAGAAGAAATCAAAATCGAGACTAGAGATTGGAGAATGGAAATCCCACAGAGAAGAAATCGAAATCGAAATAGCAGAGGAACGAAATCGAAGCTTAGTTTTCGGAGAGATAGGGTTTAGGAGCGGGTTATTAGTAGATTAGGGCGCGAGGGATGAAAAAAGAGAGAGGGAAGTGGGGAATTTAGTGCGCGGGTGGGGGGGGGGGTGGCCGGCTTGTCCAACGCCAGGGATTTGTAAAATCCCCGGCGCATTTTAATAAACACCGGGGAATCTCCCGGCGAAATACCCCAAATGCCGGGGAAAGTGCGCCACGTATTCCTCTTTATTTTGTAGTGCATCACCCTTAAAATTTTCAGTTGTTTATCTACAATTTTTATGCACATACAGTGCTCGTGTTTACTTTTACTCATTTATAAGCAAACGCGGAGGATTGGTCATTACTATTTAAGCTATTTGGTTTTTACTATTTAAGCTGTTAGGAGCATCTGTAGTCGTGGGATAAATACCCAAAAAAATGAAAAATATGGTAAATAAATCGCTGTAGTCGTCTGCCAAAAATTCAAATTTTGGGTATCACATGAACAGTCGACTGCCAAATATAGAAGACGGTTTGGCAAAAGCCATAATATAGCTGACGATATATTATCTTTCGTCCCTTAAATGAGACGAAAGATAATCTTACGAGGCTTACCAAGGAGAAGGCAAATATTTCAGCCTTATGCCTTATCCCAAACACTTAGTAAGGAGGGAGTGGTCACCGACCCTCTAGAAGTGCAAACCGAGAGCTGGAAGATGTGCTGAGATTTTGACTCAGGCACTAGAAGGAGATATGATGAACCGAGAACGATCGTGAGTATGGAGGCTCTAGAATGATCCGCGGAGGGAGATATTCCCCAGCATTCTAGACGAGGGATGAAATAGGCCCCAGAGTCAGATTCACAATACTCATAAAGTTTCAGTAAAAAAAAAAAAAAATCTTCTAATTTTCATTTCTTAAATTATGTTTGTTCAATGGATAAAAGTGAGTTAAGTTTTTAAGAAAATAAATTATGTTTGTTTAATTTTTAGGAGAATATAAAAGAGCTTAAACATTATTAGTGTATGTGAGATTTGAGCAAAGAGTAAAAATTCCAATGTTGTATTGCATTAAACAAATGACTGCGGAAACCAAAAATTCCAATGTTGTGTATGATGCACAAATTTGAACAAAAGAGGAGTATGTTATTGTGGATAAGTATGTGATAATCTTTCGTCTCAAAGGTAAAACGTACGAAGAAGTGGTCGGACAAAGGATTAAATCCCGTCTGTTGAAAAAAAAAATTATAAATGATGGACGACACTTAATACACTGTCCAATACAATTTCACTAAATGCCAAAAGGGTCGAACGGTAGATTGTCTACCGTCCCTCCCAAAAAAAATTTAAAAACCCCAGGATTAAATCCCACTCATTAATCTCAGGATTAAATCCCACTTTAAGAAATCCCAGGATTTAAAAAATTACATAATGCACCGTCCAAGGATTAAATCCCACTCATTTTTTTTAAAAAAAATTAAAAAAAATCCAGCGATGATACTTAATACACCGTCCAGAGAATGTGGTGGCCATTCAAAAGTGTCGGACGGGAGATTATCTCCCGTCCTTGCCAAAATTTAAAAAAAAAAAAAATTTAAATACCTCCGACGAGGGATGATGTCTCGTCCAAGAGCTTCATTTTATTTGTTTAATATTTTTCCAGTCGACAGACGATAAATTATGTTCCGTCCCGAAGTTTTTTCGTCTGCAAACAATGACGAAAGATAATCTTCCGTCTTAAAAAAAAACATGCGACAAATCGAATATAGCTCTTAACGACTACAACGACATTCCTTTTTTCCTATTTCCAATTGCTATATACCTAAAATTTAGCAAGCGACGACTACAGATGCTCTACAGAATACAACAAAAATTAGAGTCTATTTTGTGCACCCCAACCGTTAATTGTAGTTGCAAGTATTTTCTCGTTCTGTTTAATAATGCTAAGAACCGTGGTTGACTTTTTAAGCAAACACGAGAATTCAATGGCGCAAGTTCACAATTGAGAAAAAATAATGTATGAATTCACAATATTTTTGTGAATTTTGTTGGCTATTTGTGCTAACCATATTTTAAAATACATGTCTAGTACAGTTAGATCCATCTTATGTACAATTCTAAATTATAAATATTTTTTTATTAAAAAAAGTTTTTTTTTTAAAACGGCAAAAGGGAGGGGAAACCCTACCTCACATTTGAATATATATATATATATTAGATATCAAAATGAAAGCTATTAAAAACTACTAATGGCGGGGTTGTAGAAAGAGCTAAGCCTTGCGAGCGCGCGAATTCGAGATGGCATAACGTTGAATCGTAGAGAGAGCAGCGGGCGGACTATTGTCGTACTCCTATACTAGAGATAAAATTATGAGCTTATCCCCCACACACTTAACATGTTGGATGTATATGTATATTCTCAGTATAATAGGATAATATTGTGTATATTGTTCTATGGTGCAACATGTGTTTACACGTGTTATATATTAATTATTGGAACGGGTTAAGCGGGCTAAAAGCCCAGTACCCTAAACTCAGTCTAATCTCTTTATAAGCTGGTCTAGAGGTAGTGCCCTGTGATATTCCAATACTGATAAGCAGGGTATAATATCTTAAGCTGCTAGAGATAAACCCTAACCCTAATTTCCTTAATAAGATATTAACAATCTTAAGATATTATAAACCTACCTCTGCTGCCGCTATCTCCGACCAGGGTCGCCGCCACTGTCTCCGACCAGGGTCGCCGCCGTCGTCATCGCGAATCCCGTTCGCTGTCGACTTTGCTGCTCCAGATCTGGTCGCCGTCGCAGATCCCGAACGGAGTAGTCGTCGCGGATCCCGATCACATTCGTCGTCGCCGTTCCAGAGCGTCGTTCGTCATCGCCGATCTGGTCGTCTCCCTCCCCTGGATCAGTCGCAATTGATGTTGAGTTTGGGGGTTTGATCAGATCGAATCAAGTGGGTTCTTCCATTGCTGTTGATCGTTTGGGGATTTGATAGGATCAGATCGGATTCTTTTCTTGACTCGCTGCTGTGTGCTCTCCAGATTTGGTCCATTCTAAACTCAGTTATTTTTCTCTTTACTAAATCACATAAGTAGTAATTATTCAAAAGGACTCTCTATTGTTGGGAATCTATTGTTTATTCCTTTATGATGGAAAAACATAATCGTCCGTACGAGGTTCCCAAATTAGAGGGATTCGGTAGTGCTGAGTTTAATAGTTGGAAGAGAAAAGCCCAATACGGAATGAAATTCATGAAAATTTTCTATACATGTCAAACAACCTATGATGAATGTGTTGAAGATGTTGACGATGCAACATGAGTAACTGATGAAGACTTATGTAGAGAATTCTTATTGAATAGCATATCAGATCGCCTTGCAGACGTGTATATGAAATATGAAACTGCTAAACAAATTTGGGATAATCTACTAGATGAATTTAAGAAGGAAGAGAAAGTATCTAAAACACATCTAGTTGATAAGTTTATGGGTTTCTGTTTTAAAGAAGAAAATGCAATCCTTCCTCAGGTAATAGATTTAGAGAATCTGGTAGGGAAACTAAAATCTGAGAACATTACTGTGTGTGATGAGTTCCTTACTGGAGCAATAATTTATAAGTTACCTGCTTCGTGGCTACTTTTAAGACTGAGATGTATAGGTTGCCTGAACAAATTAAACTTGCACATCTGAAACGTTGCATCAAAGTTGAAGATGAGACTAGAACTAGGATGAATTTGGAACTGGTTAATAAACAACTTTCAATTGCTAATGTGTTAACCAATACCAAACGCACTCCTAAGTTCAAGAAGAACAAGTTTAATTCTAAAGGTGAACCAACTAAGTTAGAAGTCACGAAGAAAATTGCTAAAAAGAAAAGAAAATGCTATAACTGCAGAAAGTGGGGACATCATGCCTCTGAGTGCAGGCTACCCAAAGTAGAACAACTCAACATGGAAAAGGTGAACTTGTTGGAGGGAAAAACTGAGCCCACCAATTTTCTTTGTGTTGTTGGTGATGTCAAGGCCAGTACCTCTGCTAGTTGGTTGTTGGACTCGGGAGCCACCTGTCATGCTTGCAACGATGATGGCCTACTATCTGGTTTGAAAGCTGCAGATGAGTCAGTTTCAATGGCGAATGGAGAATCAGTGAAGGTGCTTCGGACTGGAACAGCGAATCTCGGTCTCTCCTCAGGTAAAACTTTAATTTTGCGAAATGTTAAATATGTGCCTACTTTAGCAAAGAACTTGATCTCTATTAGCTTACTAAATCATGCTAGTATGGTTGTTACTATGATTAGTGGTAAAGCTATCTTGTTTGTAAATTCATTTTATTTTGGTTGTGCTTATTTAGTTAATGTCATGTACAGAATTAGTTTAGCAGATGAAGTAATCAACAATATTAGTTCTAAATTGTGTAGTCCACATACATGGCATAATAGGCTGCGACATGTGAACTATGTTAAGATTCTTAATGTTGCTAAAACTTTTAACTTGCCAATTGACACATCCATTAAAGGTGACAAATGTGAAGTGTGTGCTCAAACAAAGATAACTAGAAGACCTTTTCGTACCGTCTCTAGGAGTACACAATTACTTGAGTTGATACATTTTGACATATGTGATTCCAAGAGTTTTATGACACAAGGAGGTCGGAAGTACTTAATCACTTTTATAGATGATTACTCTAGATATTGTCACATTTATCTGTTAAAAACTAAGGATGAAGCACTGGAAAAATAAAAAGAATTTAAAGACCGTGTTGAGAATCAGTTAGATGCTAAAATTAAAAGATTTAGATCAGATAGAGGTGCCGAATATGTTTCATTAGGATTCAGAGAATTTTGTAACTCACATGGAATCATAGCAGAAACTATAGCACCCTACTCACTACAGTCAAATGGTATCGCCGAAAGAAAGAATCGAACACTCACAGAGATGTTGAATTTTATGTTATTGACTGTTGGATTACCTTCACATTTTTGGGGTGAGGCTGTATTGACTGCTAACAATATTTTGAATATGTTGCCAAACTTTAAGTTACCTGCTACACCGTATGAACTGTGGCATAAGCACACACCTAATTTTAATAAATTGAGAACTTGGGGCTGTATTGCTTTTGTTAGGATATCTGACCCTAGAAGGCCTAAAGTGGGACCTCGGACAAATACGTGTGTGTATTTGGATAGTGCAGTTGATAGTGCTGCAGACAGATTCTTAGATCTATCTCTTAACAAAGTAATAGAATCAAGAGATGCAGAATTCTTTGAAGATATGTTCATCAAAGATAAAGGCATCTCATTATCTGAACCTACAGACACAAGGAATGATCCACAACAGGAATCTAGATATATTTCAACTGACACTGAACCCTCACATAATGTTGAATTAAGAAGACTCTCTACAAGAGATAAAATTCCTAGAACCTATGGTGATGACTTCGTGACTTATGCACTAGCAGCTGACCTTGTTAGTGTTAAGGAAGCCTTAAGGTCTAGAGATGGTTTGCTTTGGAAAGAAGCAATTGATGATGAAATGGATTCTTTATTGCAGAACAACACTTGGGAATTGGTTAATTTGCCAATAGGGGCTAAAACTATAGGAAACAAGTGGGTCTTGAAGAAGAAACTTAATTCTGATGGAACTGTAGCTAAGTATAAAGCACGCTTAGTAGCTAAAGGTTATACTCAACAAAGTTGGGTGGATTATTTTGATGTTTATTCACCTGTTTGCCACATTGCTACAATAAGGATTCTTCTAGCCATAGCATCTATTGAAAAATTTGTTATTCATCAAATGGATGTTAAGACTGCTTTCCTAAACGGTGATCTCAATGAAGAAATCTATATGAATCAACCTGAAGGTTTTGTACTTAAAGGTTCAGAATATAAGGTTTGCAAATTAATAAAATCTTTGTATGGTCTAAAACAAGCACCAAAACTGTGGCATGAAAAATTTGATAAAATAATAAAGAGCTTAGGTTTTGAATCTAGTAATTCTGACAAATGCGTTTATTATCGTGATAAATCGAATAAAATTTCCATTATTTGCTTGTATGTTGATGACCTGCTAGTTGTTGGAAGTGACCTCTCTACTGTTATAGAAGTCAAAACTATACTATCCAAACAATTCAATATGAAAGACCTAGGTGTTGTGGACACCATATTGGGCATGAGAGTGGGCTTTAGAAGGCAAGGAATAACCCTTAGCCAATCCCACTATATTAAAATTGTGTTGAAGGACTGGGGATAAAGTGAGTGTAAAAGGTTTAATATACCTTATGATAATACCAAAAAATTGACACCTAACGATGGTACAATAGTGAGATAGTTAGATTACTCTAAACTCATTGGGAGTCTCATGTATGCTATGACATGCACTAGAACTGACATAGCCTTTGCGATAGGCATGCTAAGTAGGTTCACGAGCAATCCTAGTCAATTACACTGGAATGCCCTTGAGAGGCTATTGGGATACCTAAACGGTACTCAAGAGTTTGCTTTGTGCTACTCTGGTTATCCTTCAGTACTAGAGGGATACTCTGATGCATCGTGGTGCTCAGGAAATGGTGACAGTAGGTCCACTAGTGACTATGTGTTTACACTAGGAGGAGCAGCTGTGTCATGGAAATCTAAAAGACAACCTGGTCTTGCCTTTTCATCCATGGAGTCAGAACTCTTTGCGCTATCTTGTGCCGGTGAAGAAGCGGAATGGATAAAAGAGCTATTGTTAGATATTCCTTTGAGAAGGTTTAGAGTAACCACTCTCAGTATTTATTGTGACAACCAAGCTGCAAATGTTGTAGCTAACAATAGTCTCTACAATGGTAAAAGACGTGTTGTGAGCCTTAGACATGCTAAGTTGAACTATCTCATTAAACAAGAGATTGTTGCCCTTATTGATGTACGATCAGAAAATAATGTGGCTGATGCCTTTACAAAAGGACTAAGTAGAGATCTAATTATCAAAACTGTGGGGAAAATGGGGTTAAAAACTATTGAGGATAAGTTTTAACACCCTAGTTATTTTGATAAATTAGAATCCAAAGCTAAGAGCTATAGAGTAATTCAGACTTTAAGCATCAATCTTGACAGTTGACATGCTTTAGATAATTAGAAAAGTTCTATGTATTTATTGTTGGTATATAACTTCATTCCAAATTTGATGATGATATATATGTTTCAAAACTTATATAAAATTATCTTTTATTCCAAAAGAAAGCATGAAAATTTGTCGATGTGTTTCCGATGTTTAGAACTGTTGTTATATCATTCCAACTTTGATGATATATCTCTTTTATGGGGTTTATGTTTCATTTCAATCTTGATGATTCAGAACTTAACCATAATTGATCTAACAATTCTATCATTCCAACATGAAATACAGTATAGTTCTTGTGTAGAAACTATAAAAGTTCTTGTACTTTATTTTGATAAAGATACTTGATTGTGATGCTTATGATGTACCTTTGCATATCTATGTTGAATTGTACTAAGTTCTTTAGCATGAACTAGATACTCTTATACATTTCATTTGAACTCTAAGAGAAGCGACTCATGAGATCTCTATTTGTTATGTTTAAAACAGATGGCAGCAAAGGCAATGGAAATGAATCAGTCAACTTTGATTTTGAGAATGATGATTTGCTCGATATGAAGGAGTAGACACAAAAGAACTCGCAAGAATAGTTTTTCAATTGCTTGGAGAAACTTCTATTTAAGTTTAAGACTCTTTATTTGATTGAGCTTAAAACTTTTCGTTTATTTTGAAGTTTATTATTTGGTTGACTTGAGATTATGATATTTTGCTTTGTTGGTTTAGTCTTTGTGAACTATTCATTTATGGTTTTAGAAATATTTGATTATTTTGGTTTAGTCATATTTGAACTATTCAAGTTATAATTGATTTAGTCTATGATCCATGCTCTTTATGATTCAATAATGTTTGAATTTTTGTGATCCAATATTATAACATTGCTTAGCCTAATATATTGAGAATATAGGAGGATTGTTGGATGTATATGTATATTCTCAGTATAATAGGATAATATTGTGTATATTGTTCTATGGGGCAACACGTGTTTACACGTGTTATGTATTAATTATTGGAACAAGTTGAGTGGGCTAAAATCCCAGTACCCTAAACCCAGTCTAATCTCTTTATAAGCTGGTCTAGAGGTAGTGCCCTGTGATATTCCAATACTGATAAGCAGGGTATAATATCTTAAGCGGCTAGAGATAAACCCTAACCCTAATTTCCTTAATTAGATATTAACATAACATAGACTGCACACGGTTACAAAATCAGTCCCCATCAAAACAAGCATACATCATAAATAAGGTCAGGGTAGTCAATAACAGATACAAAACACGGGACAATGTGAGTCTCCAAAAATACAAAAGATCCTCATGCTCGACTATTCTTGGTTGCTTCCATCACTTTATAATGAAGAGTCTCAGCCGCTCCTGAGTAGATCTCTAGCCCTGCATCATCCAACTCCTTCAAGATCTTTGCTTTCTTAGAGCTTCCGTTGTTATCTAGCCAGTGGGAGAACCAGAATTTAACGTTAGTGATAAGCTTATCAATTGTAATGTGCTTGTTGTTGAAAGTTCTATCATTCATAGCATTTCATATACTCCAACAAGTAGCAATTGTAATCAGATGTTACGAGTATGTGTATTTGTGATTGTGAGAATCAAAACACCACCGTGTGAAACAATCTGAAGTGGACACATGCATTTGGGGAATATTGAAGTGTTGGGTGAAGTAGCACCAAGTGTTAATAGCCACCGGACATTCAAAAAATATATGGAAGGTGGTTTCAATCGGGCATGTAGAGCTGATATCGGGTCCTATCGGGTCGCGTCCTCCACTACCCGGACCCGGACCAGGTAACTCACGGGTCCAAAAATTGGGCCCGGACCCGGACTTGCAAGAACCGGGTCTGGGTCCAGGTCCTAGTTAAAAAAATTACCCGCCGGGTCCAGTAGTAGAGAATAAATATTTGCTATCAAGTATTTTTGTATCCGATACCCTACGATTCTAATAATTTTTTCACTTAAGTACATGAATTAATATTATATTTACACATCTATCTTCAATAATTACTTTTATATGTATATTCCTATAACCCAATTATTCAAATTCTATATGTTTGGGGGTATTTTTTAATGGGTCCGGGTCCGGGTCCGGGTCGGTTCTATTTTGAGCAGACCCGGATCCGGACCTAGACCCGAAAGTGCATCGGGTCTTATTTTATGACCCGGACCTGGACCCGTGTAGATCAGGTCGATTTTGGTCCAATGTCGGGTCCGGGTTGGGTTCGGGTCGGGTCTGGGTATCAGATAAATGTGACAGTGCTACGAGCATGCACAAGCCGTGCATGTCTATTCACCATACCATCATCTAGAATGAAGCATAGCCTTGAAGTTGAGTATCTCCCAACTCAACATCCATATAAAAATCTTGCATTTGAGAGACGAGAAGTTCTACCAACAAGCTGTAATACCCTGATTTTTCAAATGTATGAAAAATTATTTATTTTTGCACGTAGTGTGCACGTGTAATATTTTGGCTATTATTTTCAACATGATGAATAAGAATATTGTTTTCTATAAAGCATTTTCCTAAAGCCCAAATGTTAGTTTACTTATTTTTCTTTTAAAATATTTATCTTGGCCCAATTAATTTAAGTCCATGGATTTAATCCCTTTTCTTATTTTCTACAACTTGTTATGTGTAACATTTCTTTTTTTAAAGACTTGTTACTTGGTGTACAAATTCTTGTAGGGTGGTTTGTGCATGCACGTGCATGTTGCATACACGTGCAAGAGCACCTTTTCTTGGCCGGTTGGGTGAGGAGTGGTTTTGGAGTGTGGGTAGTTATTTGGAGTGTGGGTGGTTATCACAACTCCCTAGTCCATCCTAGCCTTTGATCCTATAACCATCTACTGAATCCTAGCCCTCCATCTCACTCAAATTGGTGTATAAATACCCCCCCCCCCCCCTCATTCATTGGTTCTTTTACACTAAGATCATATTTATAAGAGAGGTATTTTTGAGAGAGAGTTGTGTGTGTCTTTTCTGTGGAGGCCGAGCATCAGTTCTGAAGGTTTCGGTGTGGAGCAAGGAGCAAGGAGCAAGGAGTCGTCCATTGCATTAAGGAGCTTTTCTGGATTTCGGTTATTTCGTCAATAAGGTGGGTGTTTCTCAGGACTTCTAATGTAGAAATATGTCATGATTATGATGATTGTTACCATGCTTGTGAAAAGTAAATTTAAAACGTATTAGATTACCTTGTGTATGTTTATGATGGTGATTGAATGATGAAGTAATGACACTTTAACTAAGACCAAAATAAGTCTGTACAGTCGACTGTCGCATGTACAAGTCGATTGGTACGAGGCGAATATTTTCATGATTTAATAATGTACATGTATGCAAAACAGAAGTGATAGTATGATCACTAAATTCCTATTCCCCCATGTTATATATGATGGAGGAGATGTGAACGGATGAAAAAGAACTAGTGATGATTAGTAAACTGAGAATAGTCTGTGCAGTCGACTGATGATATGAACAGCTGACCGATGCATTGATTAAACTATGAATAGTCCAGTAATTATATGAAATGAGATATTTCCATTGCATTGTCCTAGTGTAATAAATTGAGATTAATATTTCATCTCTGCAAGAAAGTTATGAACAAGTGTAAACGCATGTTTAACACTTCCTTGAAGAAAAGACAATATTAGTATGTGAAATTCCTTGTTGTGATGTTAGTGAACAGTTAAGAAATTACGTGTTGATGAAGCATGAATATATGTATATTGTAATTTGACACCATGATGCATGTGCATGTAAGAACTGATGGAAAGATAATTTCTTAATTTGAAATGTGAACCTGTCCAGTCGACCTAATGCGAGTAGCAAGTCGACTGAACTGAACATGGATACGTACTGTTAAGACCGGGACAGACGACTGATTTGTTGACAGTCGACTGTTACGTAAATGACATTTTGAGTATAGAAAGTTGCGGGACAGCCGACTGGCCATATGCAGCAGTCGACTCTCCCGAGTGATTATGAAGAACCTGAATTGACTGTACAAGTCGACTGGAATGTTCCAAGTCGACTGTCCAGAGTGTCTTTTGATATGTCAGAGAATCTTATTTCAGTTTATGTTGAAGATTGTGAACTTTATGGTTGATGTTGATAAACTCTATTCTGTTGCTGCATGAATTTTACATGAAATGAATCATAGTTTTGAATTGAGAATTACATGAATATGAAAGTTAAGAACATGATATGCTGAGGCAATGAAAAATGAATCCATGAGTTGGAAATGCTCAAATTGGAAGTTGTGAATTGGAAATTGAACAAAAGAGTAGCTAAGTCTTCCCCGGCAATGGAAATGAAATGAAATTGAAAAGAAGACCAAGGTTGGTCATGTGAGAATGAAATGAATAAGTCCGGTTTAGTGGAGAGACTAACTCTAGAGCTTTGATTTTATTCATGATTCTAATAATTAGTACATAGTGGAGATGTGATGAAAGTGAGAGAAAACATAAGTATGAGAAGGCGAACCCGGGAGTGGTGAAAGCCCCCCATAAACCTCCTACGAGGAGGAAGTTTCCCCCTCTCAACAAGCATTTCTCTTCCTCTTCCATGTCGAAGATTTTGCCATCGAAAGTGCCTAATTTGGTGTGGATCAATCCTGAGTTTTCCTCTCAGCAGATTGCCAGGGGGTCGTCATCTACCTCCTCCCTTACGCCTCAGCCGACTCCTCCTCCTATGGTCCCCCCAAAGGCGCCGTCTCCTCTCATTCGTGCCCCGGATCTTCCCACTCCTCCTCATGTTCCCAATCCATTATCTGCTGAAGTGTCAGCGCAATGGCCCGCTTGGAAGGCTAACCCCAACTTTGCTTCCGACTGGGAGTTATTTCAGCAGCAGGCTCACTTACTAAAGCACCGCCTCCTCCTCCACCGGGCAAGTCTGTCAAGCTTTCTAGTTCTTCTAAAGACTTGGGGTGGATTGATCAAGATCCATTACTTATGGAAGAAGAAGCGGATTTGAAAAAAGAGCACGCTACCGATCAGGTACAATCTATTGGTCCTGCGTTTTTGTCTCAGCAGTCCTTTGTTATTTCGACTGCTTATTTTTTTCCATTTCTTTATGTTGAGTTCTTTAAATCGGCTTTTGTTTTCCCGCATCAGCTTTTTATCACTGCCAACTGCCCATCTATTTTCTCCTCTTTGTATAGTGGATGGTTATCTCCCGACCTTTTGCATCGGGTTCGCAGCATTCGGATGATCTCAATCTCCGATGCTAGCCCATCTTCCCCTAACCTAGCAGCCTCTGTGCGTTGCTCCCCTGATAACTCATCTCTTCTCTGGTCTCAATCAGTGAGCTCTGTTTTGGGCTTGGATGAGTCACCTCAAGCCCTCCCTCTGCAAGAGCTTGATTATCCTCCTCTCAGACCATCCTCGTCTAACAATCGCGCTAGTCGCGTTATTAGATCGAGTGCACGTCTTAAATCAAAAAAAAATCTGCGTTTGCTTCTGATGGTCCCTTCTTTGGATCAATGCAGCAAGCTCTGGACTCCTCGAGAGTCATCACTCCACCCTCCTCCCTGTCTTCTCTCATCCCTCCTTTAGGATCCATCTTTCATTCCCAATTCGAGTCGCTATCCGACTTCGAATTGGTAGACCTAGCTCAGGATATGGGATTTCGGATTAGCTCTGATGATTCCCACCTATTGGTTTCCCTTCGACATAAAGAACGTTGTAGAGTCCGGGAGCACAAGCAATTGAATGATTAGTATCTCTTGGAATATCCGGGGCCTCAATTGCCTCGTCAAAAAGAGAGCGATATATGAATTAATTGCTTCTTCCCATTGCGATCTCATTTCTATTCAAGAATCGAAAGTCGAGTCTCCCTCCCCTGGATTCTACAGATCGTTAGGTGGTTCCATTCTCCCCAAGTGGATTTCTCTTGATGTGATTGGCTCTGAGGGAGGCATCCTTCTTGGTTTTAAGGAATCGGTCTTCGATCCGATCGCTATTCATCGTCTGAATTTTTTCCTTATCGTCATTCTGCGCTGGGCGCCCTTCAATTGTGACTTGACCGTGATTTCGGTCTACGGGCCATCCTCACCTCTGAATAGGCATCTATTCTGGACCGAATTCCAATCATTACACTATTACACTAGTGGCCTCTGTATTCTATGTGGTGACTTCAATGTTACCAGGTTCGCTTCCGAAAGGTCGAATCAGGTTAACTCTAACTCTCAATCTTGCTCCTTTAATGATTGTATCAGGGATCTACAATTAACCGATCTTCCGCTTAATGGGAGATCGTTTACCTGGTCTAATCAGCGTCAACCCCCGACGCTAGCCAAGCTTGACCGTTTCCTCGTCTCTCAAGCTTGGATCACCCAGTTCCACAATACCTTCTCCAAAGCCTTACCCAACCCAGCCTCTGATCACATCCATATCGCCCTCTACTCTAATTTTCAGTTCACGCAATTTCACAAATTCCGGTTTGAATAATTTTTGTTGCAAGACCAACTTTTTGTCAGCCTGGTCAAGGAATGCCTGGCCTCTGTTACCGGCTCTTCCGGTCTTGGCAATATCCTTCTCAAACTCCACGCTATTAAACATGGGTGTAAGATTTGGCGTAAGGAAAGGCAACAAAACTCTAACTTCCTGAAATCCTTTCTCCTTTCTTCCATTGAATCTCTGGATAAAATGGAAGAACAGGGACCGTTGTTGGAATCCTTTCGCAACGAGCGGCGCACTTGTAAGCTTGAGTATGCCGACATCCTTTATCAAGATCATATCAAATGGGCTCAAAGGGCCAGAATCAATTGGCTTAAGGAAGGTGATGGCAATACTGCGTTCTTTCATAACTTCGCTTCCTACAGGCAACGTTGTAACCATATCTCCTCTATCTGTGATAACGGGGTGGATCTAAACTCTAACTCTGATATCCACCGAGCTTTTCTTTCTTTTTATAAAAGCCTTATCGATTCGCATAAGCAACGTATTCTATCCCTGGACTGGGAACAGCTCTTCGGTGCTCCAACCGTAGATCTGTCTTCTCTCGAAGCTCCCTTCTCCCTGGAAGAAATCAAATCTGCTATTTTCGCTTTGAAAAGCGATGCGGTGCCTGGGCCGGATGGCTTCCCGGCCTTTTTCTTTCAAAAATTCTGGCCCTGGTTTCAGGATGACCTTCTTAATTTGTTTAAGGATCTACATCAGGGTTCCTTTTCTTTGGACCGTATTAACTATGCGCACATCGTTCTCATCCCCAAATTGGCCGGAGCACATGCTTTAACTAACTTTAGACCGATCAGCTTGATCAACACTACGTTCAAAATCATTATGAAAGTGCTTTCAGCTAGGCTTAGCGCGGTGATTTCGCCCCTCATTGACTCGTCTCAATCCGGATTTATTAAGGATCATTTTATCCTGGATAGCGTAGCTTCGGCCCAAGAAATTATTTTCCATTGCCATCATTCCCGATCGGAAGGCATTCTCCTCAAACTTGATTTCCAAAAAGCATATGACAATGTGTGTTGGGATTTTCTCTTTGATATTCTCCTCCATAGGGGCTTTGGCCTTAAGTGGATTGCGTGGATTAAATCTAGCCTCTTCTCAGGCACGTCCTCGATCTTAATCAATGGTTCGGAAGGGAAAAAGTTTAAGATTAAATGCGGCCTCCGCCAAGGGGACCCTCTCTCTTCCCTCCTTTTTTCCCTGGTGGCCGATGTTTTCAGTAAGCTTCTTCGGAATGCTTGCGAAGCGCAGGTCATTGAAGGCCTGGGTTCCTCCCCTCACTTCAACGGCGTCCTAAACCTTCAATACGCTGATGACACTATTATTTTCACTAAACCTAGCGGTCACTCCATGCGTAATCTTAAGCTACTCCTTTATTTCTTTGAGATGGCGTCGGGCCTATCTATCAACTTCCAAAAATCTTCTTTCCTCTGGCTGGGAGGCTCTCCCAATCGTCAAATCGAGGCCTCCAATCTATTTAATTGCCCTATTGCTTCTTTCCCTATCACGTACTTGGGTATTCCGCTTCGATGGGGCAAATTACATAAACCCGACTGGTTTCCGCTCATTGATAAAATTGAAGCCAGACTCAACGTGTGGTTGGGTAAATTGCTCTCCCGCGGAGGTAGATTGATCCGTCTCAACTCCGTTCTTTCCGCAATCCCCTTGTATATGATGTCCTTCTATTGTCTTCCCTCCTGGGTGATCAAGAGGCTGGATCAAACCAGGAGTAATTTTTTTTGGTCTGGATCCCCATGTTTCAATCAAGGTTCTCACCTATGCAACTGGCAACGCATCTGCTCCTCCAAAAGTAGTGGAGGTCTGGGGGTTTTAAACCTCAGGCATCATAACATCGCTCTTTTAGGTAAATGGCTATGGAGATTTCAAAAACATAACCATTTACCATGGATCCAATTCATCAAAGGATATTATTTTGCCTCTAGCAACTGGTGGGAATTCCACCCCTCTATTTACCGTTTTGCGTCCCCCTTCTAGAAAGGGGTTTGGAAAGCGGCGGAGGCTTTCCAATGCGGTTTAACCCGTGTTTGCGCCGATGGTTCCAAGACTAAATTCTGGACTGATTTCTGGATCGGCAACTCTAAACTATCTTTGGCTTACCCTCAACTATTCCGTTTGGCTTCCAACCCCACCGCTTCGGTAGCAGAGTCCTTCACTCTGGTTAATTCTATTAAGGTCTGGACCATCCCTTTCTCTGAAGAGTTGTCCCCTCAAGCTAGCAACTCTTTTAATAATCTCATTTTAGATTTAAATCACTTCGAGTGGCAGCCTTTTGAGGTTATCGCTTGGCGATGGACCTCAGCTTGGACCTTCTCAGTGAAATCCTTTTATAACTTTCTCAACTTTAGAGGAGTTCTTTCCCCCTTTGCTAAATTCATTTGGGATTCCTGCGTTCCTCTCAAGGTTAAGATCACTTCATGGCTAGCATTGAACAACAAATTGCTAACAGTGGAAGTTCTTAACAGAAGGAATTTAGCCTGGGGACAGCTTTGTCCCCTGTGTTCGGACGGAGGGGAAGACGTTAATCACCTATTTGTTCAATGCTCCTTCATCTCTCCTCTATGGAAAATTATTTCTCTCGCTTGGGAAAATCTGACTATTCCTTTCAACTTAGAATCGTGTTGGTCTTCGCCGGGGTCGAATCCTAAGTATCGCAAAGGGTGGTTCCTTTCGATTCATATCATTATATGGTTAGTGTGGTGGGAAAGAAACAAGAGGTTGTTCGATCATAACACTTCGTCGATAGCGTCTATTATTGACGAATTTATATTTCTTTTTAAATTCTGGTCGTTGAAGTTAAAACCTGAAGCTAGGAACTCTCTCTTCGTTCACAGATTAGATGAAGCTTTTCTCTGCCTTAGCAATCTTAACACATTATAAATCGCTTTTCTGTATTTGTTGATTTTCTCTTTTTCCTTCAGGTTTGAGGACCATGCTGGTTTCTTGCTTTGGGAAGCTTATCTTTTGGTTCTTACTGTTTTGTTGTGTCCGGTTGAGTTTCTTCTCACCGGTGGATGTAGTTTTTCTTTCTCCCTCTCTATCTTTTGTAACCACTGTTCTATCTTTTTGCTCGCTGTTGTTATGCTGGACTCTGGTCCTTTTATCCAGCGTGTACAGCGACCTTACGTTATCGTTTTTACTCCTTTTTGGATGTGCCTTGGTGCCGTCTTTTGCCTTAACAGGTTTTTTTAGGGGCCGATGTGTATGTTATCTTTGGCTCTCTTAGGGACCTTATGACTTATGGATGTTGGTTTGTAGTGTTTGCTATCTTTATTCTGGATGTGTTGTTGTGGATGTTCTGTGTTGTTGAGGACAGGGTATTATTAAGTGTTGGCATCTGTATTGTGCTTCGGTTATCGTCTTTCTTCCCTTTTTCTTTTGGGGAGTTTTGTTGGCTTGTTTGTTTGTCTGCCGGTTTTGGAGGCTCCGTCGTTTGTAGGGGATTATGTTCCCTCATCGTGGGTAGAGTGTTCTGTTTTGTCAGACCAGTAGCTCTTCTCAGGCTCCTTATGCATCGGCGGTTGTTTTCAACTCTCCGGATCGTTTCCCAGTGAGCCCCAGCGGCGCGCTACCTGGTTGTATTGCCGAGCGCGGATGCCCACTTTACCCATCGCGCTTTGCTGGTCGCGACGGTCTGTCTGTCTCCCTGCTCTCATTCAGGTCGATCCGTAGGTCCCAGATTGCAGCTCGTCGCTTACCTCGATTGCTTTCTATTGTTCGCGGTCGCGTTCCTTCTCTGATATGATCGCTGCTGCTTCTGGGCCTCATCTGTGTCTATTCTGTAATGTGTTCTTTTGTTGGTTGTTATCGCGTTGTTGTTATTGTTTGGTTTTACGGCTCTTAAAACTTCCTTGTACTTTGCTTTATTAATATATTTTTGCCATGGCTGGAGTCATTCGACTCTATCCGTTTACATCAAAAAAAAATAAAGAGACGGCTAGGGCCCAACCCTAAAGTCTAGAAGTACACACACAAAATATGAGGATGCAATACAATAAGCTAAACTAACTAGGTACGAACTTACTATTACTAATATCACTCTAGTAATTAAATTCAACTTTCTCAAATAATTTTGTTATATGAGCATATCATATGTGAAAGATTTACATAATGTAGAACTCGATAAGCCAGAGATGATACATACTTTATCAGTATGATAAATGGTGATGCAATCATGCAAGTCGCATATGCAGGTAGAAATAAAAGACCAAAAATTTCTTACATGTGCAGCTCGTGCAAATAAACTAATGCTAAACTGCCAGTGTTAGTGTGATCGGGTCTTTGAGCCGCCAAGCTTTAAGCCAATTGGAGACACACCCATTGCTTAACGGAAAATAAAACCAAATAAAAAAAGATTAAAAAAAAATATTGTAATTATCTTATGCGTTACGACCCAAATTTCTACCCCCAATCATGGATTTTCCCCCCGAAATAGCTCTATTTTAAACTAATTTTTAATATAGGTCTGTCCTCATATGCGGCAGTACCGAACTGTGGGCTCTTCGATAATGAGGCTGCAGTTCACAACTGCGGTCTCCGTAAATATAAGCTAAACTCTTAAACTTGGAAAAAAAAATTCGAAATATAAAATGTGAAAAATACGAGACTGCTGTTTGAAATTGTGGCTTCAATATATCATCTGCCACAGTACCGAACTGTGGCCTCTTCAATTTTTAGGCCACAGTTCACAACTGCGGCCTAAGTACATATCATAGTTAATAGGCTCTGAGACTTGAAATTTTTTTTCTAAGTGTAAAATATGAAAAATATGAAGTCGCAGTCTCAATATAACATAGGCCTCAATCCACAGTTGTGGCCTCAGTTATATGCTGAAAATTGCGTCCTATGAAGCATATAACTGAGGCCATAATTGTGAACTTTGACCTATGTTATATAGAGGCCGCAACACCAACTGCGATCTCATATTTTTCACATTTTAAACATTTAGAAAAGTTGTTTCCCAACTATAGGAGTTTAGCATTATATGATATGTACGGAGACCGGCCTCGTTAACGAAGAAGCCGCAGTTTGATACTGTGGCTTATGAGGACAGTCCTATTTTGAGAATTAGTTTTGAAACAAATATATTTTAAAAATTAGTTTAAAAAGAAACTTATTTTGGGAAAAATATCCCCAATCATGTGGCTCCACGTGGCAGCTAACCAGTGCTTGCATGGTTCGAGTCTAACTGAAAAGTTGGTGCGTAAACTAATGAGTAATGCTTTAGCCACTACCAATTTCACTACCATTTCCTTCACTACCTTTGGTGGCATACTCTTATTGGAGAGTTCTCCCACCTACTCTATCATCTCCTACCTATTGAAGTGTGCCACCTAAGGTAGTGAAGAGAAATGTAGTGAAATTGGTAGTGACTCTAGCAATACTCTAAACTAATTGCTCATCCCCGATATATTGTAGTTTAGTTTATTTATTTATACTCCGATATTTTCCACAAACCATTTAATTAATTAATTAGTTAATAATAACGATATTTTGTCCTTAAATTCCTACTAGTTAGTAATTGTAAACTTCGATAAAATAAGTAGGCAACTGACGGAGAAAAAAAGGGATGTGGATAGAGAAAGCTGAAACGGAATGGAGTTCTTAGGTCTAATTTACATAAACTTCCCTTACAATTAAAATATTTCAGATTTTTCCTTTACAATTGGCTCAATGTACGGTCGTCGGTTCACATATAATCATGTGTTAGTTTTTTTCTGCTTAAAATATGTCACTTTCCCGTAACCTTCAGCAGATGAAAGTGGTTCATTAGGTCTTTATTGTAAATACAGGGTTTTTTTATCCTGAAATTATGAGTAATGCTACCTCCACTATTAATTTTATTACATTTCTCTTCACTATCTTAGGTGGCACACTCCAATAGGTAGGAAAAAATAGAGTAGGTGGAGAAGCTCTCCAATAAGAGTATGCCATCTAAGATAGTGAAGAAAATGGTAGTAAAATTGGTTGTGGCTAAAGCATTACACTAAAATTATATATAGCTCTTTACTCTTACATTTAAACCAATAACTTTGTTAACCAATAAAGTTTAGAGTATTTTATAGGTATCAACATCTGCAATAATGGATTTGGAGTTTGTATGGATATTCCTCGGACAAAACATCATATTTCGTTGAAAAATATTTATTTAAAAAATCACATTTAAAAAAATAATAATATTAGGAAGGAAATATCTATAATATGTATATTACCAAATTTTTTATTAAATATAGCAATATATTGAATTAAAAACAATAAAAAAATAGCAAATTAGTAAACAACTGCCGTGTATTATTTGCTAAAAAGTAACAAAAATGATAATACAGCAAACGATTGTGGATGCTCTAAGAGCATCTGTAGTCGTTAAGACCCAAATTTTGGGTATTTGGCATATAAGAAAATGAAATTTGAGTTTGCGTTGTAGTCGTTATAACCGATTTTTTTTATATATTAAAAATCATGGAATGGGAAATGATTTTCCGTCCAACGTTTTTTTTTATAAATTTTTTTTTGTGGGATGGAAAATTATTTCTCGTAATAAAATCGATCGGACGGGAAATGATTTTCCGTCCGACGATTTATTACAAAAAAAATTTTGGAATGGTGAATCATCCCCGTTCGACGATTTATTAAAAAAAGAAAAAATTGGGACGAGAAATCATTTCCCGATTTCCCGTCCGATAGGGGGAAAAAATTCAAACAACGAAAAATGATCTTTCATCCGATCGAATGGACAAAAAATCATCTTTCGTTAGCTATTTTTTCCAAATTTCTATTTCTTCTGCTAAATTTAACAGACGAATGTTTCTTTAAAACTCAAATTTTGTGTTTATAGCCAACGACTGCAGTACCAAAAATCCTATTTTTTAAAAAATTTGGCGAATTATCCAACGACTACAGATGCTCTAAGAGCAAGGCCAATGGTACCCTAAAAGCCCTCCCCATCCCTAAATTTTCAAAAACCACCCCCCCCCCCCCCCACCCCCAACCGATCCCTATTTCTGGGCCCCACATTAAAAAAAATGGCGATTGCAAAAATGGAACCGCAAAGATGCGGTTCCATTTCGCACCGCATCTGGTGGCCCCCCTTTTAAAAAATATTTAATATTTGTTTTTTTTTGGTTATTTATTTTGTTTTGATTTCATCTTTTAAACTTCTTTTAAGTTAACTATTATAAATAATAACTATACCATTGTTAATTTTTTACAAAGATCTTCAAAATTATACCAATATTGATTATCTTCCGAATTCATTTAAGTTTTAAAATGATAATATAGATCGATTAATTATATTAAAGAGAAACAGAAAATGCATAAATATTTGTATGCATTGATGGATTATTTGTATATTTTTTTCTTACGAATTTTTTAATGAGGCCATCAATAATTGTATTACCTATTTCTTTTTTTTGATATATCGGATAGAGCCAAGAGGCTCCAGCCATCAAAAAATATATTAATCAATAAAAACAGTAGCAATACAAATAAAGTTACAATGGTTTTACAAGCTGTAAAACTGAAAGAGGAAAACAACAAAGAAATCAATAAGCGACTAACTAGAGCGCAAAAAAAAGAACTGCGATACAAAAATAGAACAAACTCTGAAAAGGGGGACTGTGCCAGAAGCCAGGATTACTGCTCAGAAAAAGGAGCGCCCTGTCGCACCCAAGAGGACAGCAAACTCACACTACGGCTCACTACCGCAAGGCACAAGGAGCTATCATTAGCTAGAAATGAAGTCTCAGAGCACCGACAACTCGAAACCATGAGCGGATAAGGTGGTATCATCATCTAAAAACAGGACCATGAGATACAAGTCTAAACCTCCCCACACGGAAACACCAAACTCCACCTGGCATACCACAAAGTAGGGGAAGGCTAGACTAACAGAGCAGGACACGAAACAGTAGCTCAAGGAAACTCTAGCAGCACAAAAAGGAAAACCTGACTGCCTACACCACGGATGGTATAGAGAAGCCGAAACTCAACTGTGCACAAGCTGAGCATCCAAATCAGAAGCTGCTTTCCTAGCCAGAATACGAGCGCTCACCCAATTCTGCAAATTATAATAGACTTTCTATTGTAATTTCGCTTAACGGTGGGAGGGCTGACCTTCACCAAAGGGGGCAAGTCTGCAGCAGGGTCAGACATGCTAGCTGCATCTTTGATAATGCTACAAGAGGGAAATAGCAGACTGGACCCAACTGAAGAGGATATTGGGATGGAGTTAGTAAGATAGGGAGAACGGGAGAAAGAAGAGTTAACAAGAAACAGAAAAAGCTTGAGGGGAGGAGTGTGCAGGTTGTGCAAGGCCTCCATTAGGAGGTGTTTGAGCCAAGATTGAACCCCTAAATCTTGATACAATGAGAAGATGCATCCCGGCAATTGAAAAGAGAATGTGGAAAGTTTGGGTGAAAAAATTATCATAGAACAAGGATAATTATAAAATAACGAAGGAACCATAGAAGAAAAATTTGCCTTGACAGAATGCATCTGAGGACCTGAAATGCTACGATGCAGAGCGTGCCCAATCGTACTTCGAGACTGAGAACGACAAGAGACAAAGAATTTAAACAAACCTTCGTTTTTGACCAGACTCAACCTCAATGAAGGCGCACCCGAAGAAAAAAGGGCACGCGCCTTGAACTTACCCAACCGAGGGAAGAAGACCAGTTTCGAATACACCTTGCGATCCTTAAAAAGGTTAGCAATATTAGGAGGCTGAAGATTAGCAATAGAATCGCAATAGATAGTGGAAGAAGTATTAGAGTTCAAAGCTGGTAAAGACACAACTGCCAAGGAGTTGAGATCCTTTCCAGATACCAGACTAAACTTCCTTGCCAAGCTAGCAAGGAGCTTGCGCTTTAAAAAGGGGTAGTTAAGAAAGGAGAGCAGTTTGGCCGGTAAGAGATGTCCTTTGGGAAAACTAAGGAGTTTTTGAAGAGAAAAGCATCGACTGCGCGAATGATCAAATTCATCACAGAAAAAGCACCTGATTCTATTCACGCAATCACGTTTAAAATGTCCGGAAAGGAGGCACCTGAAACAAACTAGAAGAGGGTCGGATCTACAAGAAGAAGGGGAAATAGTGAAGATTGGAGAGCCCCGAGAAAGATAGGAGTTATCGAAACGAGGAGAAGACAAGTCCCTCTGCAATTCTTTAACCGTCACTAGACTTATAGACCTAGCATCATGCTCAGAGAGATTCATGGTAGAAACCAGACCAATAATGCCTTTAAAGTTCACCAGCAAAGAAGGGTACTGTACAAAAAATAGAGACCGTACAGTTCCAAATGCACCAAAATACCACCACCAAGAAACTAACCAGAGGAGCACGAGGGGGGCTAAAATCTCTCTCAAGATAGAGAGAAAAGGAAGGAAATAAGAATCAATAAGAGAAGAATAACAGAGCTAACAGAACTAGAGCGAACTGTTGCTCAGGGCACAGCAAAGCGCTGAACACAACCACTGACGGAACGGAGCCGCCGGGTGAATAGAAGAACAGCTATAAGAAATTACAATGGATCCACGTATTACCTATTTCTTAGTAAGTGTATTATCTAATTCTAATTAATTGTATTATAACTTTTTAATTATTTGTATTATCTTTTTGCATTGAAAATTTTAGTTTTGTGAAAGAAAAAAAAAACTTTACAATTTTTTTTTTGAAATTCCAAAATAGAATACCATTGAAGCACTCCATTTGAAATTCTAAATCAAAATGACATATTTTAAGAAATATGCTAAAATAGAACCTCAAAATGGAGATGGGATTCCATTGAGAAAGCTCTAAAACGTGAGAAATACATATCTGCAACACCAAACCCAACTGCACCACTCCGTTCCTCCGTTGAAACTCCAAACGTCACATGCTCTTCATTTCTATTTCCGGTCACCAAAGGACACCAACTTGCAATCACCGGTTAAAAAACAGCTCGTTGTTGATGACGATGAGTTATGGGGCCCACTTGTGGTAGGAAGAGGATAAGGCCGTTACGGCGTTTCGTCATTACTGTAACGGAGTTGAGGGCTAAAAAAACAAGCTAAGTCGGCCTCGTCCGTTTCGGAGGGGTGGGACCCTCCAAGTTGACAGGCTAGCAGTGCTGTGGGTTGCCGGCCTTGCTGCTTTTGCATCATTCGTGGGGTCCACAGTGGTGAGTGGTTGTCCCCTTGTGTCGGTCCCATCCTGTAAGACTTTGACAGCTGGGAAGGAGCTCCCTCATGTGTGGGTGTGGAAAACTGGGCACCTTTCTATTTTCCAGTAAAATTAAAATTAGTTACTTAACACCGCTTGGTAAGCACGTACTCCATCCGTTTCAATATATATGTCATTCTACTTTTTTTTTAAAAAAAAAATTTACAATATAAACCAATTTAGGTTGTCGAGAAAATATCTTATCATTTTAAAATGTCCATCAATTAGATTTTTTATGAAAATTTTTAATTTTACCATTTTTTTTAAAGAGTTATAATGAAAAATTATAGAAAATGACAAATAGGACATTGACAACAATTGATCATTCATTCATGAGCTTCAAAAATTAAGAATATAAAGTGCTTTTACTCAATTCTAAGTTATTTTTTAATAGTAGTATAGAAATCTAAAATAACTTATATTTGAAAATGGAGGAGTTATAATAAATGAAAAAGTAAAATTCGTTGAAATTTAAATATTTGGTAATCTATTTTAATTTGATCGTTAATGTATTGTCGATGTTTTGTGCTTAAAGTCTCAATATTATAGCTGCTTGTACCAAACTAAAATAAGAGAGAACGATTGTATTCGATCGCTAACGGCTAGCATAAACAATAATCTATATAATAAAACACAAAGAAAGCTATCAGGTGGCTCACATTCAATCTATCCAAAAATCAATGGACCAGATTTACTCTCACAAAACATATTTTTCCGCCTAAATTTCAAACCCCAAAATTTCAAAACACACACTCTCTCTCCCAAATTCTATCTATCTGTCTCTTTCCCAGATCCCAAATTCTATCTCTCTATCTATCTCTTCCCGACCCCTCTCTCTCTCGCTCTCTCTCCTCCCATCCCGAACCCCTCCCCCTCTCGCTCTCTATCTGTTCTCACCGTCTCTCCCTCTCTCTCTCTCTCGCACCTCTCTGCCCCCACTGACCAGACGCCCCGCCTCCTGCAGCCAGCCCCGATGCCAACCACGATGCCCCGCCTCCTGCAGCCACACCCACTCTCCTCCACGGGTGCTCTCCCGAAGCTCCACCTGTGCTCTCCCTCTCACTGGCTCCTTCTCACTGTAAGTTTGATATCGTCTTTTCCTAATTTCAAAGTTTTGTTAGTGATTATTTTTCCCTATTTCAAAGATTTGTTAGTGATTATTTTTCCCTATTTCAAAGATTTGTTAGAGATCAGGTCCAATCTGAAATCCGAACTCCGACATGCTCTCATCTGATATTTCAATGAAGAATACCAATAATGGCCTCAATCGGTGAACCTCTTCAACTCCAAGAAGCAGCCACACCCACTCTTCTCCACGAGTGCTCTCCCGAAGCTCCACCTGTGCTCTCCCTCTCGCTGTAAGTTTGATATCTTGATATCGTCTTTTCCCAATTTCAAAGTTTTGTTAGTGATTATTTTTCCCTATTTCAAAGATTTGTTAGTGATTGTTTTTCCCTATTTGAAAGATTTGTTAGGGATCAAGTTAGTAGGTTGATCAAGTTAGTAGATTTCACAAATAATGCTCTAAAATACTGCTCCAGTATCAACCTAATAACTTGATACTGCTCCAGTATCAAGTTAGTAGGTTGATCAAGTTAATCTTAAATTTATGTAGTACATAAAGCCTAGGTGAATTGTGATAATTTATTTAACAGCTAAGTTCTTAACTAATTGTGATGATTTTTGCGATTACACATATCTCACCATTAAGTCTTTCGTTGAGCCTTCTTATCATGAGGGAAACGTTTGGGGTTAGGGTTTGGGTGATTGAGTTCGAGGTGAGTTAAAGATTGCAACCAACCCATACCAAAATTGTTGAAGATTGAAAGGTATTGGAGAAGAAGAGATGGTGAAGCTTGCTTCAATTGGTCATGAAAGGAATCCCTGGCTCTTTGGAACAAGTATGTCAACCAAGAAAGTGAGAGAAATTTCATTTCCGCATGTTTAATAAATGTAGATTGTAGTAAGACCTGAAGTCATTACCTCTCATCACATTTTCAAGCATTAATTATTCTTTTGACTTAAAATATGCCAAGATGCCCCCCATTTTCATTCATGAGAAATAACGAAACAAGAGTTTTAGTACAAACCAACACAATAATACATCCTACGTACGTTCAAGCCTTACATTGTCACCAAAGTTCCTTAAGTGCTTTTTCAGTGCTCATGTGATAATTTCTTACGAAAATAGGAAATTTTTACATATGCTTCGCATATTATGTATGGAAAGTGTTTATGAGCTGGCAAGTTATTTACACATGCATATCATAATGATGGCGGAAAGTGTTTATGAGCTGGCAACCAATGTTTGTAATATAATTCATGCGTTGTATTCTTCCATAGAATGATTTTCTTTTATTCTCATCAATTTTTGATTTTTCATTGTATAGTAAATATAAAAAAAAGATACATCTTTTTTGGTACTATAAAACTGATTTCTTTCTATATGGATGTCTTCTCAGGATCGAGCTATAAAGAACTTATGATCCAGTGCAATCTTATGGGAAGTTCAGATATAAAGCGCTAAACATTTATGTTCTTTTATATATAAAGCCCTAAACTGAATTGTAGAAAGTACTTTAGGGCTTTATATATAAAAGAACATGAATGTTCAAGGAAGAAACTGATATGCGACACTTTATATAGCAACTCATATTCAATCTGCAGTTAAGGATACTCAAGTGGTTTTAGAACCTCATCTAGAGTGAGTACAAGATTTTGTCGGCCATCCCACGACTGATCTTCAAATATGTGCATATTTCTTTCTATATTCTAACAGAATATAGAAAGACCCTAAGAAAAATGTGCATTCTCTCTATATGTATATTCAATTAGACAACTAGAGTTCCAGTCACGATTTCATGTAAGCAGAGCCAGTAAAATTGATTTATAAATAGTGCAATGCAATGATGGAGGAAAGGCCAAAATGAAACTAATGCTACAAATTGTGCAGAAAAAGAAGTCAGTCAAACTGATTACATCAGATATGAGTTTCTTTAATGAGAATTGCAATGACAAAAAGACATACACTGGTATATGTACTTTAGATTTAATGTTTTGTAGGGAATTATCAAAAGTTGAAAGTACACAGTTTCTTTCTTTCTCAATTTTTTCCTATTCATTATATGGACCCAGAAGAAGAACATAGACAAAAATGGTTCAGTGAAGATCTACATATAAGCACTACCTTGACAGAAATAGCTGAACTTACTAAATCCTTTGTTATATCTTGAGTTGCTTTTTGTGAATCTACAAGAGTAAAAGTATCAAATATTAGTAGTATGTTATAACAATCGACAAATGCTGTATGTACTTGCTGTATGCTTCCATTTAAGCCAAAACTAATGCTACAAGTTGTGTATGTTAACTACTTAGTGTGTGCTTCCACCAATTTTGTTCATATCAAGTTGTTTATGTTTATGTATGTTAACTTTTGTGGCATTCATATCAAGTTGCTTATGTTCATTATTATTTAATTTGATTTTTATAAGAGGTGCTTTTTTAAAAAAGAATCGTTGCACTTTGATTATATGGATTTATGATTGTAGATATTTTATAAATAACTGATGGGAAACTCTTCCCATCGTTGCACTTTTATTCCAGTTGTTTCCCTTTATGCATTGCCCCCCTTAGCTTTATGCATCGTAAACATCTACAACTTTTATGATTGTAGAGTTTATTAATTCCAATTACTTCTGTTAAATGATTCCCTTTATGCATTGTAACAACATTAGGTCAAGTCGAAGGGAGTGACCATGACAGTACTTTTGGCCAAGGCTGCGGCAATGGCACTTGCACAACACCCAGTTGTGAATGCCAGCTGCAAAGATGGGAAGAGTTTCACATACAACCCCAGCATTAACATTGCGGTGGCAGTGGCAATTGATGGTGGCCTCATCACTCCAGTTCTCTAGGATGCTGATAAGGTCAGTCTTGATGTACACAAGGTTAAGAACAGACATTAAAACCTTTCTCATTTATCATTTTAGCTAACTGTTTGTGATGCAGCTGGATATTTACTTGCTCTCACAAAAATGGAAAGAGTTGGTAGGCAAGGCTCGCTCAAAGCAACTTCAGCCCAACGAGTACAACTCAGGTGTGTTTACAGTAGATGTCTTTTGTTTCTCTTTCTAAGTTTTCGCTAATTAACTGTAGGTTGATGATTTATGATATGTTATGCAGGAACATTTACTCTATCGAATTTGGGTATGTTTGGAGTAGACAAATTTGATGCTATACTGCCTCCCGGACAGGTGGGGTTTTAAAACAATTATGGATAACTGTGCTTTTTCGTGAACATCTTAATGACTATTCATTGTTCTAAAAGGGCGCTATAATGGCTGTGGGAGCATCAAAGCCCACTCCAATTGATGGCAAGGATGGTTTCTTCACCGTGAAGAATAGAATGCTGGTAATTGATCATTTGCCTATTCATGTTATGCTTTTCATATCTGCATGCATAAAAGGGAAATTACATAATATCTGTTTAGGGTCATGATTCCAATTTCGGAGAACAATCCTTATGAAAGATTATACTTTATACTAATTTACAAAACTCAAGTTATTAAACACAGCTTCATTTTCGAAAACACAATAAACACTTATACAAGTAACTGTCTAACTGAAACAATTTATTCTGAAGGTAATACTTGGGTTTCCTGTAAACTTTTGAACTTATAATTAACTTATGGCATAAAAGTTGGATGCCGGTGAACTACAAACCAAACAATAAGACGGCACACAGCTGAAATTACACCTCACAAATCTAAAACAACTATTCAGTGTTTATAACTCCGGTGACCAATTTATTTAGAACTCAATTAGTTACTGGAAATAAGTTTAAAATGAAAGCCATCAAAGAGAGATCTTCATTATAGCTAAAAGTTTAAATTAAGCAAGTTTAAAATTAAGAAGTTTAAATTAAGCAATATTTTCTTAGACCTGCAACTTTGAATTATTATCTTTTATGCACACATTTTTTTTGAATTTTGCTATCTCAACGTTAACATTATTTTTAGCCAGAGCAGCTTATCCCCTACTGACCTTAATATTATGTTTTTGCATGTCAACTTCATTAAATGTGCACAAACTACATATCTTATTTTTAAAAACATTCTAACATACGGTAAGTTTAAAAATTAAAAAAAGGAAAACTACATGCTTCTTATTAACGTAAATTTATACTATGTAGACGATAGATTACATGTCAACTTCATTAAAAACATTCTAAGAGACTGCAAGTTTAAAATTAAAAAAGGAAAACTACTTGCTTCTTATTAGGCTTCGAAGTGGCTCACATTCAATCTATCCCAAAATCAATGGACCAGATCTACTCCCACAAAACATATTTTCCCGCCCAAATTTCAAACCCCAATCTCAAATACAAATCCTCTCTCTCTCTCTCAACCCAGAACAAAACAATGAAAGCTATTAGGTCATTGTTCACAAGTCCCAAACTCAATCAGTGAATACATGGTGGAAAAAAAAACTCAATCAGTGAATCAACCATGGCAGAACAAAAACTCAATCGGGTCTGATCCTCGCCAACAAAGATCCGATCCGCTCCTTCCTTCTCTCAACCTCATCGGATCTAAACCCCAAATTCCACGGGGGCCCGAGGCGGCCGCCTTACCCGCCTCTATACTGGGGCCGGCCCTGCATGCATGCCAGGCAAGTTTCAAAAAAAAAATAAAAAAATCTACAATCACAAACGACTAAACATTAAAACAGGTAAAGAATAGATGAAGCAGTGATTTGAAATTGTTTAGAAGTGACTACAGTGATGAAAACAGAAGTTGCACATAGCATGCCTGGGTGTTGTGAACAGATTTTTCATAATTATTATGTATAATGCTTTTCCCTTAACATGAATCAAAGAAAGTATTATTGTGGTATGCGCACCCTTATGCAAATTCAGTTTGATATATGCATTATATATACACATATATATTCAGGAATTCTTATGTCTGATTGACTACTGATTAATAAAATTATATATAAAACTCTTGGGCAGCTCTCGGAAGTGTTTGGTTTACTACTGATTGACTACTGATTAATAAAATTCTATATGACTTTATACACTGCCAAGAGCTACCCAAAAACTACCTGTACTAAATAAGACTACTAATTAATAAAACTATATGACTTTTTGCAAGTTCTACCCAAAAACAATATCAATGTAACAGGTTAGTATCCAAAATAAGGAAAAAGTACATTTTCCGAACTAAATAAGAATAATAACAAGGATACTCAAAACTAAATAAGAATGCTGATTTATAAGGATTCTCAAAACTAATAAGTATTTTCAAAATTAAATCGGAATACCGAATAATGAGACTATACGAGTTATATGCGAGTTTTATCCAAAAAATATCAATGTAACAGGTCAACATCCCAAAAAGAGAGGAAAAACTAAATTTTCAAATACATGAACGTATGCACCACCCCCAACTCCGTAATCCAACATGAAATTCAATCATTTATCCCATTACCAGGACTGTTATTCTATTGACATGGGGGAAAAGGTATTTAAAGACCACATATACCGTGTATTGCATAACTCTAATACAGCACCAAATCTAAAAAAAGTTGAACTTTACATCCTCCACAAGTAGTCAATCCTGCAATTGATTATGTGACCTTTGTGTGTCCAGAGTTAACACTTCACAGATCATCAGTTAGCAAGACATCCCTGCATTTGGTATTGCTATACAAATATACAATAACAAAGGAGCATCTATTATGATACTATGCACCAAATGTTCTCTCACATAAAAAAGTCAATACATGAAAGATACCCTTAAATTAAATTTATAACCATGGTTTTGACTATCAATTGAGTTTGTCTTTGTTGCATAAGAAGAAATTTATGATGGCAATGAAGGAAACATCATTTGATTTTTCAGGATTTCTTTAGGGCTGATGGAGCTATCTTTCTTTTCCTATGAATTCCTTTTTCTATGCTTATTTGTTACTTCAGCACATTTGGAAGCGGTCTGTATGATTCAAGTCATTTTGTTTGCCATCAGCTAACTTTTCCCCTTTCTATTTCAATTATGGGGTATGGGTAATTGGAAGCGGTCTGTATGTTGTATCTATAAAAAATTTTGGACTTAGTTGATTTCGCTGAACTCTTACATTCGCTTGAGACGAATTAGTGGCTGTATTCTGAAGGATATGACAGAAATGAGTGCATCTAACTTTAAATTTGAAGTTCGAAAGACTCAGAATTATTCAGAGGATTAGCTTTTTCATCATAGGAGGGTGAAGCAGTTGAACTTGCTCTAAGAGACTCCAAGTATAATAATGGTTAAGTTACTAACTTACTATGATAGCTTCAACTTTCAAATCATTCACAAGCTTCGAAGTTGAACCATGAGAATGACATGATAGTCTCAAATATTCAAATCTTAGTACTTTTGCAAAATACTTGACAGTTTCACTTTTTGTAGGGTGATGAGGAACATGTTTGGTTGAAGCCATTGTTCTGTTTGAAAGGTAACGGTTTCAAAACTATTACTATTGTTTTAATTGTTTATTGTAAACTCTTACTATTTGATTCAAAACTCTAACTGTTTTTTTAGGCTCATTGTTTGGTTCTATTTTAGAAGACATCAACCATTGTGTTCTCCTACAACCATGTAAATTTTTTTTTCATTCAGTTGGTTGGTGTTTAGTATGGTGGAGGATGTAATAGTTGTAATAATTGTAATATTTAGCATTTTGGGAGATGATGTAAGTAACTGTATATAATGATGATATAATATAGTTATGTTAATCCCGTACCCGCAATTTTGTGGAGTATTGGGTTCTGTGTTTGGTTTTTTAAAGGTTTTTCGAAAAATTTATTACATTTTCAAACGAATTTTTGGTTTTTATTTTGTATCTTGCATTATATTCTGATTTTTCCCCCCAGAGCCTTATATATATGATGCCTGTGTGATGTTGCTTGGTTGAGCCTGGGGAGGATTGATATTTATTGCATGTGTTGTCATATATTTAATTGTTAGCAAAATTCCGTAAGGAATTTCTGTAAAAGGGTTAATATTTTAGGGGAGGTTCTGTCAAAATTTTTACTAAATTTTCTAAAATTTATTATGCTTTCTAACGATATCTTGGTTTTTATTTTGTATCTTAGTCATATGAAGATTTTTTCTTCCCAGAGCTCTATATATATAATATCTATGTGATGTTGCTTGGATTGGCCTGGGGAGGATTTATATTTCTTGACTATGATGATAAATTTTTAATTGTGAGCAGAATTTTGTGAGGAACTGTTGTAAAATGGCTAATATTTTAAGGGAGGTTCTGTCAAAATTTTTAGAAAATTTCCTAAAATCTATTATGATTCCAAACTATATCTTTAGTCATATGAAGTTTTTTTTTTCCCCAGAGCCTAATATATATTATGACTGTGTAATGTGGCTTGGATTGGGCTAGGGAGGATTCAATTTCACTGTCTATGATGTTAAGGAATTGCTCTCAAAGGAATAATGTTTCATCAGAGATTCTATCGAATTTTTTACTACAATCATGCCTGTAAAATTTTAAGTAATACTGTCGAAATATTTACTAAATATTTTAAAGAAAGTTAAGACGTCGCGATAACGTGCCGTATGAAACATTTTAAAGACGTCGTATTAGAAAACTATTAGGAAGCAATATAATTTCAGAGGAGGCCTGTATGTAGTAGTTGATTGTATTAGAAAGGTGGGTGTATTTGTTTACACCCACCGTTTTTGTTTACACCCAATGTTTTAATTTTTTTAGAAATTTATATGCAGTTCACCCAATCAAATAAATCTAACTAAATTTACATGCAGTCCCGAATACGTGCCGTAGGCACGTCCCACGGGCATACCTAGTAATCATATAAAAATGAAGAAAAGGTTTCACAGAAGATATACGAATATTGTTAAATTTTATTTATTTTTGGTTGAGTTTCATATTGTTGTAGTTGTTGTCTTAATTTGAGATTAATTTGAGAATAAGTTTCATATTAATTTGAAAAATTTTGGTTGCAAGATCAGGTTTTTTTCAGTCTCATTTTCGATTGTCTTGCTTTTGTTATGGGATCTCACGGTTTAGGTCACATTCTCCTTAAACTTCATGCAATCAAATATGGTTGTAAGATCTGGCGTAAAGAAAGATTTGCTTTCGCCAATGACCTAAAACACATTTTCCTCTCCACTATAGAATCCATCGACAAGCTTGAAGAGCTTGGTCCGATCTCTGATTCTCTTCGTAATGAAAAGAACTCATGTAAAAGGGAATTCACTTCCATTCTTCATAATGACCACATCAAATGGGCGCAGCGGGCCAAAGTTCTTCATGAGGGTGATGGAAACACCGCATTCTTCCATAATTTTGCTTCTCACCGACAACGGTGCAATCACATTTTCTCTATCATTCATGAGAGTGTAGAACTTCACTCCGATTCTGACTTCCACTCGACCTTTCTCCAGTTCTATAAAAATCTTCTCGGTTCTTCTCTATCCCGTCCCATTCATCTGGATTGGATGCAGCTCTACGGTCAGGAATCTCATGATTTGTCTTGTTTGGAGGCTCCCTTTTTCTATGGAGGAAATCGGCTGTGTTCTCTCTTAAAAGTGACTCGGCTCCGGGCCTTGATGGTTTTCCTTCTTTCATCTTCCAAAATTTCTGGGATTTTCTTAAAGATGATCTCGTTGAGATGTTCACTGATCTCCACCAAGGATCTTTCTCTTTTGATCGTATTAATTACGCTTACATCGTACTCATTCCCAAAATTATCGGTAATAACTCTGTTCCTAATTTTAGGCCGATCAGTCTCCTCAATACCACGTTCAAGATCATTATGAAAATTCTAGCTTATCGTCTGAGCCTAGTTATTTTTCCTCTTATTGATCCCGCCCTGTCGGGTTTTATTAAAGATCGCTTCATTCTAGATAGTGTGGCTTCGGCCCAGGAAATCATTTTCCACTGCCATAAAACCAACTCTGAGGGGATTATGATTAAACTAGATTTTGAGAAGGTGTACGATAAGGTGAATTGGGATTTTCTTTTCGACATTCTTCTTAATAGAGGTTTCGGTCCTAAGTGGATAGCTTGGATGAAGTCCAGTCTCTTTGCTAGCACTTCGTCCATTCTTATTAATGGCTCGGAAGGCAACAAATTCCAGTGTAAGCACGGTATTCATGAGGGGGACCCTATCTCCTCTCTCCTATTCACTCTTGTGGCGGATGTCTTCAGTAAAATTTTGAAGCATGCCTGGAACGCCAATGTCATTGAAGGACTTGGTGGTTCCCACAGCTTTCGTGGAGTCCTCAACTTACAATATGCTGATGACACCATCATCTTGGCCAAACCCAACGGGTGCTCTCTTCGTAATCTCAAACTACTTCTCTATATCTTTGAAAGTGCGTCAGGCCTTTCGATCAATTTCCATAAATCTTCGGTTCTTTGGCTTGGTGGGTCTAACAATCGTCAATTAGAGATTGCCCAATTTTTCAATTGTAATGCCTCTTCGTTCCCGGTTAAGTATCTTGGTATCCCACTGAGATGGGACAAGCTGCATAAATCGGAATGGCCACCGATGATTGATAAAGTCGAGTCCAGACTTAACGTATGGACGGGTAAAAACCTTTCTAGCGGCGGAAGATTAATTTTGGTTAACGCGGCTCTCTCTTCTATTCCCCTATATATGATGTCCTTTTATTACGTTCCTTCCTGGGTGATCAACAGGATTGATCAAATCAGAAGAAATTTCTTCTGGTCTGGTTCTGACAGTTATAGAGCGGATACCCACCTTTGTAATTGGAAGGTGGTTTGCACGTCCAAGGCTGCCGGCGGTTTGGGTGTCCTTAACCTTCGTAACCAAAATTTAGCTTTCTTGGCTAAATGGTTATGGAAAATGCTTAAGGAGGATCACTTACCCTAGGCCCGCTTGATTTCTTATACTTGTTTTCGACGCCAGAGGGTGTGGGATTTTAGCCCAACTCTCTCTTCCAGAGCATTGTCATTTTGGAAAGGGGTGTGGAAAGTGGTAAACCCCTTTCATTGTAGTATTATCCATGTTTGTGCCGATGGTTCCAAGACCAAGTTCTGGATGGACCTTTGGATTGGCAATCTGATGCTAACTTTGGCCTATCCGGCTTTCTATCGTCTCGCTGTTAACCCTGCTTCCAAAGTGGTAGACTATCTGTCTGTTCAGAACAACAATAGAGAGTGGAATATTCCGTTCTCTTGTGATCTCCCCCAACATCTTCAACCGGGATTCTTTCACCTCATTTCGCTTCTAAATAGTTACACTTGGCATCCTAATGAAGATTTCGTTTGGCGTTGGACCAGTTCTGGCTCGTTTTCTGTTAAATCCTTTTAAAACTCTCAATCACGGAGGTGTTATTTCTCCCTTCGCTAAAAGCATTTGGAGCTCCTGTGCTCTGTTTAAGGCAAAAAACCTATCTTGGCTCGCTATTAATAATAGACTCTTAACTGTAGACGTCCTCAATAAGAGGAACCTAGCTATAGGTCAGGTATGTTCCTTGTGTTCTCATTATCACGAAGACATTGATCACCTGTTTTTTCTTGGCGAGTTTACCAGACCGTTATGGCAGATCTGCCATCTGGCTTGGCAGACTCCTTCTCTACCCTCCTCATTCCTAACGACCTGGAACCTTCAGCTATTTAGTAAAAGGTATCGCAAGTCTTGGATTCTCTCTACTATGGCCATCATCCGGGTTATTTGGAGAGAAAGAAATAATCGCATTTTTAATAATTCGGTTAAGCCTATTGATACTATTATCGATGAGTTTATTTTCTTCTCCAAGCATTGGCCATCTTACCTTCCCTTCCACAAGGTTCAGCGGTTGTACACTTATAGACTTGACGAGGCTGCTTTTTATTTACGTTCTGCTGTCCCTACTACTACTCCTTTAAATGTTCATAATCCCTAATTGCAGCGGTTTGTTTTTGCTTTTGCAGGGGTGAGGCCTTCGTCTATCACTTATGCTGTTCACTTGTGTTTTTTGGGATGTTTTTGGAGGTGTACCCGCGGGTCCATTTGGACCTGTGTTTGGGGTGACCGATTTTGGTGGCACTCAAATCTTCTGTTCTTACTCCGGGGTGCTCGGGCACTGTTTGTATTTTGCTTCCAGTCTATATTTTGTCTTTATTTTGTGCTTACGGTTGATGGGCACTCCTTTATTAGGTTCTTGTCGTTTCATCTGGTGATGTTATCTTCCATTTTACTCGCTTCTTGAGGTCTTCTGTTGTCCACTGTGTTATTTTGAGTGGCTGGCTGTGACTGCGTTACCTTGTTGTATTAGATGAACTGCTCTGTTGTTCTTTTCATTTTGTATGTTTGGGTTTAGGCCCACAGCTGTTCTGATTGGATGGGGCCGCGATGCCAAGTTATAGCGATTTAGCTACCTTGTTGTTTCTTTTTGTCTTCTGAGTTTGGGGTTAGCCAAGATTTGGTTCGGATGGCTTGCGGTCTGTTGGTTTCATTTTCTGTGTTGGATTCAGGTGGTTCAGTGTTTTGGTCTGCTGTGGCTTTTGCTTCCTTTGCGAGGGTACTTCGAGGTCGGTGTTTGGGGTGGCCTTTCTTTGTTGCGCTTGTAGTCGGTGTACTTGGGCCTGTTTGTCTTTGGCCCATCTTCTTTATTTTGTCTATCTTTTGAGATCTATGGTTGAGCTATTTTCTTTATAGCAGTTGACTGTGGTTGCGTTGCCATGTTGTACTGGCCGAGCTGTTTTTCTTTTCTTATTGGGTGTTTGGGGCTAGGCCCAGTGCTGTTCTGGTTGTGTGGTGGCAGAGATGCCATGTCGAAGCATTTTAGCTTCTCTGTTGTTTCTTTTCGTTCTCTGAGTTTGGGGTTTTGCACGAAGTTGTTTTGGTTGATTGGCGGCTTGACTGTTTCGCTTACTGTGGTCGCTTCAGTTTGGTGGGCCTGTTTTTGGTGTGCGACCATCGACGATGGGTGTCTTCGTTTCGGATGTGTTCGGGTGGTCTTTTCGTAGGATTGGCCATGGTTGTCTCTTCTCTTCTCTTGGGGTCTTCGTGGTTTGGTGCTTGTTCGCGACGGCTTTGGTCTATTTTGTAGGATCCTGTAGGCGAAGCAACAAACACTAGAGGGGGGGGGGGTGAATAGTGTTTATCAAAAATAAATTGCGGAATAAATAATTTCTCTCGGCACAGTCGACTTAGTGGTGAACCAGTCGACTGTTATAACCAAAATAAAAGAAATTTAAACTCTCGATGCAGTCGACTTATAGATAAGGCAGGCGACTGATGAAACAAAGAGAACAACTAATACAAGACTTGATCAGTCGACTGATACGAAGCTGAGTCGACTGGTCAGACAAGTTTTGCAGAACTTAAACAAGCAAAAGTAAATGCAAACACAAGACAATCAATCACAGAGTACACAAGATATATCCTGGTTCGGTCCTCCCGACCTACATCCAGTCCCCAAGCAACCCACTTGAGATTTCCACTATTCTTGAAAAATTACAAGAATACCCTACGGCGTTACGACAACAACCTTGTCTAACCCGTAGTCCTTTCTCTCAACCAGAGAAAGCAACCCACTCTACTACCAAGAGTGAAAAGACACCGACTCTACAACCAAGAGTCAACAACCACTCTCCAACCGAGAGCAAAAGTATAAGAAGAATTTTTACAATCAACCTATAGCCTTGTTGGTGTATGTGTTGATGCACGAGGCTAAATCACAAGGTTGACTTCTATACTCAGTCCAGAGCGAATTCAGTGCTATACTGGACTGAATGTAGAGAACCAAAGTGTATGAACTTTGAAAGCTTTGTTTCTCACAGAAAATCTCTTAAAAGGTTTTTCACAAGAATGCTCGGGTGTATTGAAATTCGAGTTGTTCTTTTCTGTGAGATATGAAACTCTATATAAGGAGTTTTGATCTCCTGAACGTTGGAAAACAGTTACACAACTGTCAACCAACGGATCAGAACTTTTGAGTTTGAAAAAATTTGATTTTGAAAATTAGAAAACGGTCAAAAGCTCTCGAACAGTCGACTGGGTTGCCATATGAGTCGACTGATCAGAGTTTGAAAAATGTTAAACAATTTTGTACTTATCAGTCGACTGGCAAATAGCTTAAGTCGACTGGTACTTAAAAGTTAAAATTCTTCAAACTGTTTTGACTTCTTTTTGGGGGTTTTTAAGAGACACACATTATGAAATTTTGAGTATGTGTGTGTGTGTGTGTTGACAAGGCTTTACATCAGACTAAGACTCAACAAGAAATAATGTACAATGTTTACAAGACAAAATAATATAACACATTTGAGCTTTAAGTCTTGAGTCTTGAGTCTTGAATTGAATCTTGATCCTTGTCTCTTCATCTGTATCTTTTTGAGCTTGTTTGTTTGTTCAGCTAGAAATGTCTTTAGTCTCTGCACTGCAATGTTAGCTGTATAACATAGACACATGTTGCACTGTGTTGTGATCATCAAAATCAAGAATCAACATTCTCCCCCTTTTTGATGATGACAACAAAATAGCTGATAACAGTTTATAAAAAGATATACAAGCATAGATTTTGAAAGCTCCCCCTATTAAAAACACAATATGCATACATAAAGTAAAATCTTGATATACAGAATTTATCAGTCGACTGGAAAATAGATCAGGCGACTGAACAGAACATGAAAGCAGTTTAACAAATATCACAGATGCAGCAAGTATCATAGCTGCAGCAGCTGTCGACTGTATCCTTGGAGAAGTCGACTGACCAGAGAGATATTTTGAATACTCAAAATATTATGCTGAACAGTGTAACA
Source organism: Hemerocallis citrina (assembly GCA_017893485.1). NCBI lineage: Eukaryota > Viridiplantae > Streptophyta > Magnoliopsida > Asparagales > Asphodelaceae > Hemerocallis > Hemerocallis citrina. The sequence goes on from CM030364.1 coordinate 254,174,504, forward strand.
ATGTTTAACAAATGTAGCACAGATAGAACATAACACACATACAAAATGTAACACATAGATAAAATATAACTCAGATTCAGCTTTCTTTCTCTCCCCCTTTGGAATCATCAAAAAGCATAAAGTTTCAATTGCTTGGCATTAAAAGAGAGAAGATCTAATTCATAGAAACAAAATGCATTAAAAGGAAAATTACATAAATAATAATAAAAAAAAGTAATCTTCAATCATCCTCTTCGGAGTCTTCGTCATCATCTTGAGAAGGAGGATGAAACTGAGAAGTGAAGAGATGAGTTAGGTTGTCTAGTTTGGAGTTGAGGGTATGGAGTTGAGTATCTACAGAGACTGAGTGGTTCATTAGGTAGGACACACAGTCGTACATGGTACGAGGGTCATCATAATTGGCTTGAGGGAGAGGTGGATCATCAGATGTAGAAGGTTGAGAGGCTCTAGGTGTAGAAGATGAACCTAAGGGAGCTTGGGACATTGGAGGAGACCTAGGGGGTGATCGAGTAGGAGCATCAAGGAGTTTCATTCGTGCCAAACTAGCACGATCGAAACACTCATATCTAGAAACAACATTTGTCTCTGACTCATGATCAACTTTAAAAGCAGTAAAGACTCTAGTAAGAAAACCTCCAAAGGGTAGAAAATGAGTGTGGTCTTGATAAAGTTTGGAAAAGATAACTTGACCCCAATTAACAGCTATCCTACCAAAAATTGCATATATAGCTTTTTGTAACTCAATAGAATATTGGTCATAACTCCCCTTTTTAGGAAGGATGTTATAAGCTAATATTCTACCGACAAGCTTAGCAATTGGTCTTAGATTTCTGCTTGTCATTGGAAGTCGGAAATTAGGTAAAAGAATTTTAGACAATATAGAGGCATCATCTAAAATAACTTCATCAAGAGGAATTCCACCATCATCTATACCCAACATCGCATTAATCCTAGTCGGTGTTATAGTCATTTTAATATTTTTCACTGACGAACGGATTAAGACATCCCCATTTGTTTTTTGAACAACGCTTATATTTGTATAAAACAAATAAATGAGTTGGGGATAGTAATTCGGTTGGTTAGATAATGAGAGAAAGTCATAAAGACTGCAATTTTGAAAAAGTGGAATGAGGTTAAAACGATCTAAGTCACCAAAATTTACAAATCTTCCAGGAAAGATTTGAATGGTACAAAAGAGATACCAACGATCAAGAAGATCGGGACTCAAAAGATATTGGGTGTACTCTTGTGAAGAAGAAGTACCCTCATGAGATCTTTTCGATCGTTTGGGTGCCATGAGTAAAGAGTCGAAAGAGTTTATACCTAAGAAAAGAGAGATTGAGAATCGAGCAAGAGCAAGCACAAGCAGCACTGATCACCTTCTTCTCCAAAACTAGGGTTTTGAAATTTGGGGGTAAAAGCTTGAGAATGGTAAGAAGTGAAATACGGCTGGTGAAAGGGATTTTAACTGTGAGGGAACGGCTGAGATCAAAGAGAGGTGAAATCGACGGTGAGGATTAAAGATCACGGGTTAAAAGAAAAGTGATTCCATCTCAAAAGACGCGATGAATAGTCGCTGAAGATGATTTAGCTCGCGACAGTCGACTGGTAGGGAGATCAGTCGACTGAGTCGAGAAGAAAAAAAATATTTTATGTCTACTAATCAGTCGACTGGTTGAGAAGCCAGGCGACTGGTGATAGAAAAAAATGGTATGTTTAAAAAGCAGTTCAGTCGACTTATAAAAAAAAAAGATAGTCGACTTCACAGAAGCCATTTTCAACAAGTATCAATAAAATCACAAATTCCAAGTTCTCTCCTTAATTTAATGAAAGTATCTTCTTTAAGGGGCTTGGTAAATATATCTGCTACTTGTTTATCAGTAGAGATAAAGTCTAAAGCTATATCTCCTTTTAAAACATGATCACGTAGAAAATGATGTCGAATATCAATATGTTTCGTACGTGAATGTTGAATCGGATTTTTAGATAGATTAATTGCACTGGTATTATCACACATAATTGAGGGTTTCTCAAATGAAATACCATAATCTAATAAGGTTTGTTTCATCCATAAAATTTGTGCATATGCCAAACTTGCAGCGATGTATTCAGCTTCTGTGGTTGATAGGGATACGGAGTTTTGCTTTTTACTGCACCAAGATACTAGGGAATGTCCCAAAAAGTGATATGTACCACTAGTACTCTTGCAATCAGTTTTGCTTCCAGCAAAATCGGCATCGCTATAAGACAAAAGTTGAAAATTATCGGTGCGTGGATAAAATAAACCATATTCAGATGTGCCTTTAATATATCTTAAAATTCGTTTCACTGCTTTTAAATGAGACTCTTTAGGACTAGATTGATATCTAGCACATAAACATACGCTGAACATAATATCTGGTCTACTTGCAGTAATATATAAGAGTGAACCAATCATACCTCGATAGAGTTTTTGATCAACACTCTTACCTAATAAATCTTTGTCAAGAGTAGTAGTAGTAGCCATAGGTGTGGATTTACTACTAGTACTATCCATGTTAAAACGTTTGAGTAATTCCTTTGCATATTTGCCTTGATTGATAAATATGCCATTTGAGGACTGTTTAATTTGCAATCCAAGGAAATAATTGAGTTCACCCATGTGACTCATCTCAAATTCATTTTTCATGGTATTAGCAAATTCTTGACATAGATGATTATTAGTAGAACCAAAAATTATATCATCAACATATATTTGTATGATTAAGATATCATTCTTAACTCTTTTGATAAACAAAGTAGTGTCTACTTTACCTATTTCAAATCCTGTTTCTAAAAGAAAAGTTTTTAGACGATCATACCAAGCACGAGGTGCTTGTTTAAGACCGTATAAAGCCTTTTTCAATTTATAAACATGATCTGGAAATTGTTCATGTTCAAAACCTGGTGGTTGTTTAACATAAACATTTTCCTTAATAAACCCATTAAGAAAAGCACTTTTCACATCCATTTGATAAAGTATAAAATTCATAAAACAAGCAAAAGATAATAAAATACGAATAGATTCTAGTCTAGCAACAGGAGCATATGTTTCATCAAAATCTATACCTTCTTCTTGATTATATCCTTGGGCAACCAATCTAGCCTTGTTCCTTACAACTTGTCCTGATTCATCTAACTTATTCTTGAATACCCATTTGGTACCAATGATAGTCTGATCAGGAGGTCTAGGAACTAAATCCCATACATCATTCCTTATAAATTGGTTTAGTTCATCTTGCATGGCATTCATCCAATATTCATTCTCACAAGCTTCTTGTATATTTTTCGGTTCAAAATCCGACAAGAATGCTGTATGAGAGATCATATTAACATGTGAACGTGTCTGAATACCATGGGAGATGTCACCAATTATTAAGTCATGAGGATGATCTTTAACTTCAACAAATGACTTTGGTAAAGTTGAAGATATCTCAATCGGATCAGTCGACTTGACTTGTTCTTCAGTCGACTGCTTTACGTCAGTCGACTGGGAGACCTTATCAGTCGACTTATCAGATAGATTAGTTTGCTCTAAGGATTTAATCACATTATCTAATGGTGATAAATCAGTTTCATCATCTTTATTTAATGTTGATGAAGGTAAGGATTCATCGAATGTAACATGCATTGATTCTTCAATAGTCATTGTAGACTTATTGAAAATTCTATATGCTTTACTCCTATTTGAGTATCCCAAAAAGATACTCTCATTAGATCTAGGATCAAATTTGTCTAAATTATCTTTTGTGTTTAGAATAAAACACTTGCAACCAAATGTCTTAAAGTAAGAGACTTTAGAAATTTTATTAAAAAATAACTCATAACAAGTCTTCTTTAGTTTAGGTCTTAGAAGAATTCTATTTAAAACATAACAAGCTGTAGCAACAGCTTCGGCCCAAAAATGTTTTGGTAGATTGCTTTCAACAAGCATAGTACGTGCGCATTCTTGCAAAGTCCTATTTTTCCTTTCAACCACTCCATTTTGTAGTGAAGCTCTAGGAAATGCAAATGAATGTGTTATACCATTCTTGTTGCAATATTCTGTAAATGTTTCATTTTCAAATTCTCCACCATGATCACTTCTAATAGTGACTATGGTTAGAGATCTTTGATTTTGAACACGTTTACAAAAATGTGCAAACTTTTCAAAAGCATCATTTTTATGTTTTAAAAAGAATGTCCAAGTGAATCTTGAAAAATCATCTACTAAAACAAACACATATCTACTTTTATTTAAAGAAGCAACTCTAGTAGGGCCAAATAAATCCATATGAATTAATTCAAGTGGCCTACTAGTAGAGATTACGTCTTTTGTTTTAAAAGTGGATTTGATTTGTTTTCCTAGTTGACATGCATCACATAACTTATCCTTTTTAAAGGATAGTTTTGGAAGTCCTTTAACTAGGTTATATTTAGATAATTTTGAGAGATTTTTCATGTTCACATGTCCAAATCTTCTATGCCATAACCAAGATTCATTGTTAGAGGCTATTAAACAAAAATCATTTGAAAAATCAATTGCATTCAAACACAATTCATAAATATTATTTTAACGAAAGCCTTGAAAAACAACATTTTGCATAGTAGAATCATAAATTAAGCATGCATCTTTTTCAAAAACTATTTTATAACTTTTATCACATAATTGACTAATGCTTAAGAGATTATGCTTTAAACCATTAACCAGTAGCACATTTTCTATAATAGGGTTAGATATTTTACCGACCATGCTAATACCGATGACTTTGCCTTTGTTGTTATCTCCAAAGGTGACGGTTCCTCCATCTATACTTTGAATGGTGGATAGTAGGTTGGCATGCCCTGTCATGTGTTTTGAACATCTGCTGTCTAATATCCAGCGTTCTTTCTTGGGTACCTATAAAAATTTTAAGGTAAATATGGTACCCTTTTTATTGGGTCCAAAACACATTAGTTTGGGGGAAACCAAACCCATGAAGAGTTTGATCTTCCTCCATAAGCAGGAATATAATAAGTAGAATTACACACATTTAACATATATGAGTGAATATAAGCAATTCTATCATTCTGATTTAGACTGACTGGAACCCATACTAGTTTGTTCTGTCCATTCGACTTACCAGTGTTTTTCAGTCGACTGTTGGTGTACAGCAGTCGACTGGTAGATACACTAGGTCGACTTATAGGAGGTTTTGATCTCATGGAATAAGATCCACTTTCTCTGGACAGACGACTGGTGGTATGGTTCAGTCGACTTACCCGAATGTTAGTTTTGCTTTTATCACTGAAATTAACAACCTTTGGTTTTGCAAAGAAATCATACAACTTGTGTGTCACACTAGAAATAGATGCTGATTTATTCTTACTAGTGTTTAAAACAGGAGATTCTTTTACAGAAGATTTCTTAAAACCAAGTCCAAATTTTTGACTAGATGTAACTTGATGATGAAGCATATCATTTAAATTCTCTTTGCCTTTGTTAAACTTAGATACGTTCTTTGAAATCTCTCCATAATTCTTTCTGAGTGTTTCAAGATCAGTATCTAAACTTGCAATACGAGAATTTAAGGATTTTACTTCCTTATCAAGGTTAAGATTTTCTTGATTAAGTGTTTGATTCACTTTCTCAAGATTCTTAACTCTAATCTTTTCTTTCTTTAACTCTTGGAATATTTCATTAAAAGCATCAAGAAGATCTTCGGAATCATAATCATTACTTACATGTTCTTGTGCAGCTATAAAACACACATTTGCCACTTCGTTATTTTCATCCGTTTCTTCTTCGGAAGATGAATCACTATCATCCCATGTAGCTTGATAGGCCTTTTTGTTCTTGGCAAATTTGTTCTTTGGATATTTGTCCTTCTTGAAATTGGATGATTTTCTCTTGTTCTTTGCATTTTCTAAGGGACAATCCTTTTTCATGTGACCTATTTTATTGCACCTGAAACATGTAGAAGGATCATTAGAATCTTTAACTTTTGAATGAAACTTACCCTTCTTTAAGAACTTCTTGAATTTCCGAGTGAACATTGCTATTTCTTCTTCATCTTCTTCCTCATCTTCTGAGTCAGTCATGGCTTTAAAAGCCAATGATTTCTTCTTTGCTTGGTGTGATTCAGTATCTTTCTTTCGATCTTCAAGTTGGACCTCATATGCCATGAGATTACCAACAAGATTCTCGAGAGTAAGTGTTGACAAATCATTTGCCTCCTCTATTGCTGTGGTTTTCTTCTCTCATTCTGGAGTGAGTGCACGTAGGACTTTTCTGACCATCTCTGCTTGGGTATAAGTCTTTCCAAGCGCCACAAGAGAGTTTGTGATGTCTGTGAATCTTGTAATCATCTCGGACACAGTCTCATTGTCCTTCATTCTGAACATCTCAAACCTGTGGACAAGAACAGAAATTTTAGACTCTTTTACTTTATTCGTTCCTTCATGTGTTACCTCGAGTGTATGCCAAATTTGATGTGCGGTTGTAGCATTGGATACACGGTTGAATTCTTCCTTCGTCAGTGCACAGAATAAAGCATTCATTGCTTTGGCATTGTTCATAGTTTGATTCTTTTGATCATCATTCCATTGTGCATATGGAATGGTAGGGGCAGTGTATTCCGTCTCTGTCATTTGCCATATCTCGTAGTTGATTGATTGGAGATAGATTCGCATTCGACACTTCCAATAATTGTAGTTCGTTCCATCAAATAGTGGTGGCCGTTGTGTAGATTGGCCTTCATGGTACTGATTTGTATTTGAAGTAGTTGCCATAGCCTGTAACCTTGCTCTGATACCAAGTGTAGGATCCTGTAGGCGAAGCAACAAACTCTAGAGGGGGGGTGAATAGTGTTTATCAAAAATAAATTGCGGAATAAATAATTTCTCTCGGCACAGTCGACTTAGTGGTGAACCAGTCGACTGTTATAACCAAAATAAAAGAAATTTAAACTCTCGATGCAGTCGACTTATAGATAAGGCAGGCGACTGATGAAACAAAGAGAACAACTAATACAAGACTTGATCAGTCGACTGATACGAAGCAGAGTCGACTGGTCAGACAAGTTTTGCAGAACTTAAACAAGCAAAAGTAAATGCAAACACAAGACAATCAATCACAGAGTACACAAGATATATCCTGGTTCGGTCCTCCCGACCTACATCTAGTCCCCAAGCAACCCACTTGAGATTTCCACTATTCTTGAAAAATTACAAGAATACCCTACGGCGTTACGACAACAACCTTGTCTAACCCGTAGTCCTTTCTCTCAACCAGAGAAAGCAACCCACTCTACTACCAAGAGTGAAAAGACACCGACTCTACAACCAAGAGTCAACAACCACTCTCCAACCGAGAGCAAAAGTACAAGACGAATTTTTACAATCAACCTATAGCCTTGTTGGTGTATGTGTTGATGCACGAGGCTAAATCACAAGGTTGACTTCTATACTCAGTCCAGAGCGAATTCAGTGCTATACTGGACTGAATGTAGAGAACCAAAGTGTATGAACTTTGAAAGCTTTGTTTCTCACAGAAAATCTCTTAAAAGGTTTTTCACAAGAATGCTCGGGTGTATTGAAATTCGAGTTGTTCTTTTCTGTGAGATATGAAACTCTATATAAGGAGTTTTGATCTCCTGAACGTTGGAAAACAGTTACACAACTGTCAACCAACGGATCAGAACTTTTGAGTTTGAAAAAATTTGATTTTGAAAATCAGAAAACGATCAAAAGCTCTCGAACAGTCGACTGGGTTGCCATATGAGTCGACTGATCAGAGTTTGAAAAATGTTAAACAATTTTGTACTTATCAGTCGACTGGCAAATAGCTTAAGTCGACTGGTACTTAAAAGTTAAAATTCTTCAAACTGTTTTGACTTCTTTTTGGGGGTTTTTAAGAGACACATTATGAAATTTTGAGTATGTGTGTGTGTGTGTGTTGACAAGGCTTTACATCAGACTAAGACTCAACAAGAAATAATGTACAATGTTTACAAGACAAAATAATATAACACATTTGAGCTTGAAGTCTTGAGTCTTGAGTCTTGAATTGAATCTTGATCCTTGTCTCTTCATCTGTATATTTTTGAGCTTGTTTGTTTGTTCAGCTAGAAATGTCTTTAGTCTCTACACTGCAATGCTAGCTGTATAACATAGACACATGTTGCACTGTGTTGTGATCATCAAAATCAAGAATCAACATATTTTTGGCCTCAATTTTGGGCCCTGTTGTACAGTTGTTGTTTTGTTGTTCCCTAGTTTTACTCCTTGTAAAATGGATTGCTGTATGTTACTCTTTCTTTATTGCAATTTATTTGTTTGGCTGGAGTCGCAAAGCTCTATCTGTGTTATCAAAAAAAAAATTGAGATTAATTAGTTGGTTGTAGAGATTTACAACAATGCTTCTAATATTGCGAAATTGGGATCAATCAGAGCATCCACTGTCGTTTTTTAAAAACCCCAAAAAATGAAAATCGATTTAGAAAACATGCTCACATTTGTTTGCTAAAAACCCATAAATTAGAATAAGAGTGAACAGTACATTGCTAAACTAAGGAGCCGCTTTAGCGAAATGCTAAATATAGAAGACTGACGAAGATCATCCGTCTGAGAGAAAAGAAAGAGACGAACGGTACATGAAGCTCCGTCCCTCGTTTATTTGGGAAAAAAATGTAGAAAAATATGCTTAATTGAGAGACGGATGAAGATCATCCGTCCCTCAATTTTTAATTATTAAATTATTTTTTAATTACTGATTTACCCTTTCACCAAAATTAAGTAGGCTTAGGATCTTAAGGGCAAAATTGTAATTTCATAATTTCATTGTGATGCGGTATGTTTCTGGGAGACGTGTGGATGCACCAAGTGTGAGTTCGGACTCGATTTGTATTGAAGGAGAATGCTGCTTGTCAGTCGACCCTCGGCTGACTGGGCGGTACCTGCGACGGGCTCGGAGGGAGGTGGATGCCTGGGCTCGGATCAGAGGGTTCGGATCCGAGGTCTTGTGTACCTGCAGACGGTCCTGAAACACCGGGGTTTATCCCGGTGGCGGACCCTCCGACGATCTAGTCAGTCTCTGTGAGAGAGTAGCAATAACTAGGTGAATTTAAGTGGCAAAAAGATTGATTTCCTCAAAAGGTGGGTGAGGGTCTAGTATTTATAGAGAATTCCAACCGGGTTTGGATCCGCTTGGGGGCCGGGTCTGAACTCGAAAGTCATGGGCCTGACGTGGCAGAAGGCCCAGGGGGTTTAGGACTGACGTGGCAGTACCAAGAGTGGTATAGGGCTGACGTGGCAAAGCCCTTGGTGGTATTAGGAGTTGACATGGCTGATCATGGGTCTCCTGTGCCTCTGGGAGAATCGGAGGGCCTAGGCTGTGCCAGGTCATCCCCATGCCTTGCTAGGATGGGGGGACGGCCCGTGGGGCTGTCACGGATCGGAGGCCGAGGACCATTGAGGCTCGTCGGATATGAGGAGACCAGTTCTGTGGGGGTGAACTTGAGGCTCGGCGCCGACCCTTTAGTGGCTCGAAGCCGGACAAGATTGCTGTTTTTATCATTTTTGAGTGAGAGTCGTATTGGGCCCTAAGCCATTTTTTACCCCACCACACAAGCCCCCCACTCCTGCGTGGGTGCGGGAGCTAGCCGTGGAGGAGTGTTTATGGTTGTAGAAATGGGATGGCAAATCACTGGGCCTTCATGAGGGGGTAGTCCTGATGTTAGAGCGATCCTCGAGCCGGCGAGGGTGGTGACGAGCCGTTGACACTTTCTGAGAAGATTACCCTGGTGCTAGACCTGACCTCGAGCTGGCGAGGGATTACGGGTCAAGGAGGGCGATGGTGAGCATTTGAGCCTTCCTGAGAAGACTACCCTGGTGCTAGACCTGACCTCGAGCTGGCGAGAGATTATGGGCCAACACGGGTGATGGCGAGCCGTTGGGCCTTCCTGAGAAGACCACCCTGGTGCCAGACCTGACCTCGAGCTTGGCGAGGGATTACGGGTCGGCAAGGGTGATGGCGAGCCGAGGAGCCTTCCTGAGAAGACTACCCTGGTGCTAGACCTGACCTCGAGCTGGCAAGGGATTACGGGCCAACAAGGGTGATGGCGAGCCGTTGGGCCTTCCTGAGAAGACCACCCTGGCGCCAGACCTGACCTCGAGCTTGGCGAGGGATTACGGGTCGACAAGGGTGATGGCGAGCCGAGGAGCCTTCCTGAGAAGACTACCCTGGTGCTAGACCTGGCCTCGGGCTGGCGAGGGATTACGGGTCAACAAGGGTGATGGCGAGCCGTTAGCCTTCCTGAGAAGACCACCCTGGTGCCAGACCTGACCTCGAGCTTGGCGAGGGATTACGGGTCGACAAGGGTGATGGCGAGCCGTGGAGCCTTCCGGAGAAGACTACCCTGGTGCTAGACCTGACCTCAAGCTGGCGAGGGATTACTGGTCAACAAGGGTGATGGCGAGCCGTTAAGCCTTCCTGAGAAGACTACCCTGGTGTCAGACCTGACCTCGGGCTGGCAAGGGATTACGGGTCAGCAAGGGTGATGGCGAGCCGTGGAGCCTTCCTGAGAAGACTACCCTGGTGCTAGACCTGACCTCGAGCTGGCGAGGGATTACGCGTCAACAAGGGTGATGGCAAGCCGTTGGCCTTCCTGAGAAGACCACCCTGGTGCCAGACCTGACCTCGAGCTTGGCGAGGGATTACGAGTCGGCAAGGGCGATGGCGAGCCGTGGAGCCTTCCTGAGAAGACTATTCTAGTGCTAGACCTGACCTCAGGCTGGCGAGGAATTACGGGTTAACAAGGGTGATGGCAAGCCGTTGAGCCTTCCTGAGAAGACCACAATGGTGCCAGGCCTGACCTCGAGTGGGCGAGGGATTACGGGTCGGCAAGGATGAGGGCGAGCCGTTGAGCCCTCCTGAGAAGACTACCTTGGTGCTAGACTGGGCCTCGAGTCGGCGAGGGATTACGGGTCGGCAAGGGTGAGGGCGAGCCGTTGAGCCTTCCTGAGAAGACTACCCCGGTGCTAGACTTGGCCTCGAGTCGGTGAGGGATTACGGGTCGGCAAGGGTGAGGGCGAGCCGTTGAGCCTTCCTGAGAAGACTACCCTGGTGCTAGACTTGGCCTCGAGTCGGGGAGGGATTACGGGTCGGCAAAGGTGAGGGCGAACCGTTGTGCCTTATAATGTTTGAGCGGGGTAGCCCGCTGTTTTTGCAGAGCATTGAAGGCGCTCCGGGATCTGTGTGATGTTCCAATTTCCCAGGAGCCTTAAATGCACCGCCTAATAAATGCATGGCGCCTGGGCTTCCGTCGTTTGGCTTTCCCTATGTCATAAAGGCCGGCCTATGGGGGAGGCTATAAGTACCCCTCCCTCCGCAGTGGGTTTGATCACAGCAAGGGTGGTCCATTGGCCATCAGAGGTGTCTGCTCCAGCGGATGCCTGTCTCTTGCAAAATTTTTCCCCCGGTCGTGTCGGAGAGGTGGTTACTCTGCCGTCCGGATCTTCTCTTGGGTCTGATGGCTCTGATACGACAGCCAGATCCAGGGGAGATCAGGGCGAGAGGGGAAACGACCGAAATCCGGATCGGTGGATAAGGAGCCTCGGATTGGTGGTGGCTCTGCCGTCTGGATCCTTTTTCGGGTCAGACGACCCTGACACGGTTGTTTGGCCCGAGAGAGATCCGGACGGGAGGGGCACCAACCGTATTCCAGACTTGGGGCTGAAGAGCCTCAGATAGAGGGGTCGTCTCTGATTGGAGGTTGGCCAATCTGTCTTCCGATAGGGCTCCAGGTGATGGTGATTTCTGTCCCACCCTCGAACAGTTCGGGGTTTCGGCTGCCGAGGCTGTAAGCCCCGAGCTGCTCGTGGATGAGAGGGGAACCGACCGAGCGCTGGAGCCCGGGGCGTCTGTCGAAGGACGGCGCCTTAAATCTTAAGTAAAATGTTTTCTCCGCCGAATACTCCATCTGAACTGACCCCCTGCGTCTGGCTGCCAGCCTGGCACCTGATGACGTCAGCAGCGTACGTTTCGAGGACGTGGCACGATTTTCCAGGCGGCAGTTGCACGTCACTCGGTGAACAGTAATTGCGGAAATCGAGGAGTCTTTTTTATCCTCTATAAGTATTCCCCCCTCTCCCCCTCTCGCCCACTTCTTTCTCGCTGCTTTCTTTCTCAAAAAATCTTCCAACCCTTCAGCGCTCGTCCCTGCAGTTTGTTGTACTAGGCTCGTCCTTCCGAAGCGACCCCATGTTAGTTGGTAAGTCTGTTTATAGGGCTCAGTCTGGCTCGTCAGCGTCGACGTCTAGGGGGGAAGTGAAACCTGCCTCCAAATCAACGTCGTGGGAGGAGCTCGTGCTTGAGGAGGAGTCAGTACACGCTGCGAAGCCTTCCGATTCAGTTTCATGGGAGGAACCAGTAGGTGAGGGGGAGGTGGTACACAAGGTGAGGCCGTTACGCTCCCGACATCCCTTCGTGGTGGAGAGTAGCGAGTCGGAGGAAGCCAGTGATGGTTCGGGCGGTGTCCGTGTACTGGAGTTGTCTTCCGAGGAGGAGGGAGGCGAGGGCGACGCAGTAAGGAGATCCACCGTTCAGGGTGCGGGTTCGAGTTCCATGCCGACTGGTCTGGGGCCATTATCTACCCCCTCGTCGAAGCGAGCCAATAAGAGGAAGAGGGCTCCGAGGAAGGTAGGGTCGAGGACTGGTGGTTCGAGCCAGGCGCCTGTTTATCACAATTTGATGACAGGTTCGCCCATACAGCCGAAGCCTTTCTGTCAGTATCCCGACGACCTCTCTGACAAGGAGCTCTTCGGTGTGCAGCCCTCTTCGTCGAGTCAGAAGAGAGTGATGATGGATGCGATCCCGACCGTCTTGGAGGGCGGGGACTTGGAGGTTTTGCAGCTGGCGTACCACATAGGGCCCGGCTACGAATTATTGTTGCCGAGCTCTACTCTGCGTCCCACCGATCCCCTTTCTGCCTAGTATTGCGTCTTCCCAGTGGACGCCTTCATCTCCGGGCTGAGGCTGCCAGTCCACCCGTTTGTTCGGGATGTGCTGAACTGGGCCTCCTTGGCGCCGATGCAGTACGGGCCGAACTCTTGGAAGCAGATTATCTGCTTTGTGCTGATGTGCGAGGAACAGAAGGTACCCCTGCGGCTGAATGTGTTCCGAGCGATGTTGATGATCAGCTCGGTGGCTGAGGGTGTTTACTACATCTCTCCCCGGAGTAAGGGAAAGGTCGTTCACAGCCACCCGGACTCCATCAAGGATTGGAAGAAAAAATATCTGGTGATCCGAAGTGAAGAGCCCTGGGACATTCCCACTCGATGGAACCACTCCAAGCCGAGCTATCAACCGCCGAGGCCGAGGGATTTGACGGCCGAGGAGTGGGGGTTTGTCGAGCACCTCCGTCTGTCACCTAGTATTGATTGGACGAAGGTGACGGAGGCCCACCTGGCGAGCGTTGGACTGAGCCCAGCCGTTCTGTGTATGTAGTTGTTTCTTTTTTCTCGATCTTTTCGTACTTTCTTGCTCATTGCTCTTAATGGATTTTTCTGCAGATATGGATGAAGCATCGATCAAGGCAAAGAGGCTCGCCCTGAAGAAGGAGAAGGCCGAGAAGAAGGGGGAGGCGGCGAAGAGGCCGAGGGGGTCATCCCTAGTCATCTCGGAGGCCCAGCTCGAGCCGGGGACCAAGAGGATTCGCTCGGAGACGAGCAAGGGGGCGGCTACGTCGAAGGGCCAGGGCCAAGCGAGGGCATCCGTTCTTGACAAGGGGAAAGGTCCCTTGGTCGAGGTCGAGGAAGAGGACCCGGTGGTGGAGTTGCTGCGGCAACGGTGGGTGCCGGACTGGTCGGTTCGGATGGGGGACTGTCTGACCGAGGAGGCCCAGGCCGTGGAGATGGTGGAGAAGTTAGCAACCCCTCGCGACCGCAAGGCGATGGAGAGCGAGCCCGTGGAGGTGGCATTCACGCGCCTGGCGCAGGCCACCGTGTTGGTAAGTCCGCCGAACCTATCCTCCTTGTTAATTTTTCTACGGAAGTCTTTTCCTTATCTGCGCTTGTCGGTCGCAGGCTTGCGTGCAAGGGGCTAACATGAAGAACCTCTACGAGGCGTCCCTGGCACAAGAGCGAGCTCGGGCGGATAAGAGCGAGCGGGAGATGAAGGAGATGCGGATCGAGCTCGAGGGCTCGCACAAGAGGGAGCAGCAGATGAAGCTCGAGCTCGAGACCAAGGATGCGGAGTGGGGGAAGAAGGTGGCCTTCTTGAAGAAGAAGTTTGCCAAGGAGAGGGAGGAGTTGACGAACGCGGGTCAGATGATGGTGATCAAGGCCCAGGACGAATGTTATGCGAAGGCCCTCAGTCATGTGAGGCACTTCTACCCGACCGTCGATCTGTCGAATTTTGAGTACGACATGGAGATCGAGGGGACACCGAAGACTCCTGGCGAGGAAGGGCCCGCTCTTGACCCGCCTGCCGACCCCCCTGTGAATCTGTCTGTCGACGCTGAGGTGGGACAATAAGTTGTATAATTTTTGTCTTTCTTTTTCCCTCTCTCGACTGTATTTGCCTCCCGCGGACTGGCCACCGCATTTTTTGTAAGGAGCACCTAAATTTATAGAAAAAGATTTTTGACCGGCCAAATATTTTGACCTCGGATATTTCCGAACCTTCTTGCGTATGTGTGTTGAGTTGGCTGGTTCTCTTGTAGGTTGCGGCTCCCCTTCCCGAGGTGGGCCCCCGTCGTTCCGACGTGGCGTGGCTCCGGAGCAAAGTTGAGGCCCTGGAGGCCGCGTTCGTTTGCTACCGAAGGGGGGCTCATGACATTGATGCGGCTTTAACTATTATCGGAATAAGTCTGAAGCCTTAAGTGAGGAGGCGAGCCAGCTGAGGAGGGCGATGGTGGATCGGGAACTCGGGGGTGCGAGCCTTGGACAGGCCGTGTCGAGCACCTCGGTGCGGAGGCCCTCTTCTGAGAGGTTACTTCGCGATGTCTTTGTGGAGAAGGAGATGGAGATACACCGTTACAAGATTATGCTGGGTGTCTCGACATCTTCCTCAGTGGGTCGGCAAGCGAGGGGGTTTCCTCTGCGCTGCTGCTGTTGCCGCGTATGCGACCGGATGATGCCCAGAGCTCCGTAGCTGGGGTGTCGACCGTGGCTGAGCCTAAGGACCATCATAATGAGGAGAGGGCTCCTAGTCGCTCGGTCGGAGTAATCCCGCCCTTCGTCGGACCCGAGGGGCCCTAAGATGGCGACTTCCTCTAGTTTGAGATGAGTGGAATGGTCCTGTAATGATCTTTGTTTGTTTTCTTAGAACAAAATAAAAGGGTATGAATAAAGAATTCTTTTCCTTCTTTGCTCCGGCTAGTAGTGTAGTGAATGATGGCGGAGGAAAGGTTCGGCTCCGCCGATCCGCGAGGGATCGAAGTGGGGCCTTAGGAAGAGTCCCTAGTCTGGATTTGGGTTGAGCCTACCGAGGCGTTGGGGACGATACCGGAGTGAGGACTCAGGTGCCGATCCCATTATCTGGCGTTAGGTCGGATCTGCCGAGGCGTCTGGGATGATACCGGAGTGAGGACTTAGGTGCCGATCCCATTATCCGGCGTTAGGTCAGATCTGCCGAGGCGTTTGGATTTTGACAAAAAGAGATCTCTTTCGTATAAGATAGGGAGGGCCGCTAAGACGGCCCTTTACACATGAGTGTTTACACAAAAACATATTTACATTTAGCCAGGCTAGAACCTATGTTCGTCCCTCAAGGAGCTTCATTAGGTGCTCGGCATCGACTGGGACCTCCTCCCGCTCGATGACAGGTTTGGGAGCAGGGCCGTCCCTCTCAGGTTTGAATTCGACGGCGTCGAGGGGGAACACACCTCCTCCTACGGTGGTCATGTAGCACGATCGTGCTGCTTCTTGGCTGCCTCGGACGATGCCGACTCCTTGCGGGGTGGAAAATTTAAGTTTCAGATGGTAAGCCGAAGGCACCGCTTGGAGGGAGCATAGTCCGGGTCGGTCGAGTATGGCGTTGTAAGCCGCCTTGACGTTGACTATCATGAAGTCCATGGACTCGGTCCTTTTGGCAGGAGCCGATCCTGCGGTAACGTCGAGGGTCACAATCCCTTCTATCATGATAGGGACGCCGGAGAACCCATGCAAGGTGTATCCGGCCGGCTTGAGTTTGCCTCTAGGTAACTTGAGATTTTCGAAGGCTTCGAGGAAAAGAATATTAACCGAGCTGCCATTGTCGACGAGGATTCGGCGAACTTCACAATTAGCCATGTGGAGACTGATGACGAGGACATCGCAGTGGGGTAGGCGAATGCCTTCGAGGTCCTCTCCTGAGAAGGAGACCGGCATCAGCTGTAGCTTGGGCGAGGGGTTGTCTTGGACAGCATTCACCTCTCGGATGAAGGCTTTTCGGGAAGTATTTGATTCTCCTCCCATTGGCCCTCCGTGGACACAGTGCAAGATAATTGGCGTATCTGCGGCTCCTTCGGACTCGGGATCCCGACCCTGGATGCGGTTCGGAATAGGGTTCGGAGGCGAGAGCCTCCGGTTCTTAGTATCTCGCCGATCCCGTGGGCCTTCTCGGGTAAATTCTCGAAGGTACCCTCTTGAGATGAGTTCCTCAATTTCGTCTTTCAGGGCCCGGCATTGGTCGGTTCGTGCCCGTGATCTCTGTGGAAGCGGCAGTAGAAGCGCTGATCTTGATTCTTGTTGTTATTAGATCGGGGAGGTAGTCGGACAATGCCTTTGTCTTCGATTTCTAAGAGGATGGCGGATACGTTATGCGTCAAGGGAGTGTACCTCTCGAAGTGGGGGACCGGCGGGACCTTCTTCATGGCCCCCGCGTCCCTCGGAGCTTTCTTTGATGGTTCGACTTCTTCGGCCTTTCGCTTTCCCTTCCCGGTGGCCTCCCTGGCATCTTTGGGGTTGAGGGCCTCTTCTGCCCTAATGTATTTCTCGACCCTGTTGAGGAGGTCGGGAAAGTCGAAGGGGGGTTTCTTCGCCAGAGAAGCCTTCAGCTGTTCATGACGGACGTTGTGCCGAAATGCCGCGGAGGCGACACCAGGATCGAGGGAGGAGACCGACCTTGCCTCTGCGATAAACCTCCGAACGAACACTCTGAGTGACTCCCCCTCTACCTGTCTGAGCCCAAGTAAAGAGGTGCTGGTTCTTTCGGCCTTCCGGCTGGTGACAAAGTGGGCAAGAAAATTGCTCTCTAGTTGGTCGAAGTAGTAAATGGAGCTGGGGGTGAGCTTCGAGAACCATTCACGAGCCGGACCCCGAAGGGTGGCAGGGAAGGCTCGGCACAGCAGGGGATCCGAGGCGCTGTGAATCATCATGAGGGTTTTGAAACCCTCCATGTGATCAGCAGGATCTCCCTCGCAGTCGTAGGTCTCGAATTGAGGTGGTCGGAAATTTCTGGGTATTTCCGCTTGGAGGATGGGGGCAGAGAAGGGAGGACGGACAGGTCTGTACCCCTGAGCCGCTCGGTGGTCGCCGTCTCCTATGTGATCGAGGCGATCCTCCATTTCTTGGAGGCGCCTTAGGAGTACGCCATCGTCCTCTGGCTGGATTGTTGATGGGCGGGACACGTTGGCCTCGGCGTCCGACCCGGTTTGGGAATGGAGGGTTTCTTCCCTGGGGCCCGTCGGAGAGCCCCAAGAATTTCTCTTCGGAAGTCCTGGAACTCCTTGTGAGTGACGGGGGCTCCCTCGACCCTGTTCGGTCGGTCTGAAGGTTGCCTTCCGATGCGGCTGAGCGCTGGCCTCCGTCCCTCGGGCGGCGGTCTTGGATGGTTCGGGGCCGAGTTGGAAGCGGCCCTTCCCTTGCTGCGGCTAATCTGTCGGTTGACGATTATCCCCCGTAGGTCGGGTTGGACTTGACGGGTGACGCTCCTTTGGGACCCCTGATGGGAAGCCCTGTGTTTTGAAATGCGTGGCTCGGCGTTAGCAGTTGGTGGGGGCGAGTCCCGTCGGTTGACGGAGGAAGCAGCCCCCTTGCCCTTGGAGGCCATGAGAGTTCGACTGTCGAGGTCCCTTGATGGTCGGGCTCGGGTCGGCTTCTGAAGCAGTGTTCCCACATACGTCGCCAACCTGATGCGGTTTGTTTCTGGGAGACGTGTGGATGCACCAGGTGTGAGTTCGGACTCGATTTGTGTTGAAGGAGAATGCTGCTTGTCAGTCGACCCTCGGCTGACCGGGCGGTACCTGCGACGGGCTCGGAGGGAGGTGGATGCCTGGGCTCGGATCAGAGGGTTCGGATCCGAGGTCTTGTGTACCTGCAGACGGTCCTGAAACACCGGGGTTTATCCCGGTGGCGGACCCTCCGACGATCTAGTCAGTCTCTGTGAGAGAGTAGCAATAACTAGGTGAATTTAAGTGGCAAAAAGATTGATTTCCTCAAAAGGTGGGTGAGGGTCTAGTTTTTATAGAGAATTCCAACCGGGTTTGGATCCGCTTGGGGGCCGGGTCTGAACCCGAAAGCCCATGGGCCTGACGTGGCAGAAGGCCCAGGGGGTTTAGGGCTGACGTGGCAGTACCAGGAGTGGTATAGGGCTGACGTGGCAAAGCCCTTGGTGGTATTAGGAGTTGACATGGCTGATCATGGGTCTCCTGTGCCTCTGGGAGAATCGGAGGGCCTAGGCTGTGCCAGGTCATCCCCATGCCTTGCCAGGATGGGGGGACGGCCCGTGGGGCTGTCACGGATCGGAGACCGAGGACCATTGAGGCTCGTCGGATATGAGGAGACCAGTTCTGTGGGGATGAACTTGAGGCTCGGCGCCGACCCTTTAGTGGCTCGAAGCCGGACGAGATTGCTGTTTTTATCAATTTCGAGTGAGAGTCGTATTGGGCCCTAAGCCATTTTTTACCCCACCACACATTGTTAGAAAAGTAAAGGGATAAAAGGCTCAGACGGATGAGCTACATCCGTCTGTCCTTTTCTCCCCTTTTAGGCTAAGTTTGGAAGGAAAAAAAATGGGACCGATGAAGAACATCCATCTGACGTTTCAGAAAAAAATAATAATAAAAACGCATCAAACGGAGGATCAACATCTGTCCTATTAAAAAAAAATCATGCTTTAACAATAACAATAGCAGAATAGAGGTCACATATAGTTTCTAAATCCTAATTGCTAAAAGTAGTAAATTTAGACGATACAATAGTGAACGCTCTCATGCAGCATACTGTATGTTAAAGTCCAGGTGTAGGGCAAGTAACCCATTTTGATAAAGCAATAGCAGAGAAGAAAAAGAAATATTAAAAGTCTGTGGTGCTGGTAGTACGACTCCCCACCTCTAGGGGTGTTCATTGGTTCAAAACCGAACCGAACCGAAAAAAAACCGAACCGAACCGAACTTTTCGGTTTGGTAAAACTGGAACCGAAATCCGAACCGAAACTCTACAAGTTCGGTTTAAACCGAACCGAATTTTATCGTTTCGGTTCGGTTAATAACCGAACTAACCGAACTTGGAATTCCTTCGACTGCAATAGCTTATCATCCAAAGCAAGCGGTGGCTTTGCTTCGATGAACTTTTCATGAACGAGAGAAGTGCATTGCTCAAAGCTACAGAATTGGCAGCTTAGCGAACAGTCAAATAAGCAAGCTCAGAAGAGAAACAAACACCGACAAGTCCAAATTTCCATCGGAAATCTAGAAGCTTTGCAGTTGAGAATTTATCAGGAGACGTCAACATCAAGGATGCTATAGCAAATGCAACAGCTGGAGACAGCAAGGTGGGGAGCGGGAACTCAGTTAGGCGATGTCAGAAGGCTGATACCGATGCAATTTTGTTGAACTCAGACTTGACGACTAAAAAAACCAACAGTCTAGCTTCTATGAGGAAATCATCAAGTACTTCAAATTTAGAAGAGTCAGAATGCAACTACACTATGTGGCCATCGTCGATGAGGTTGTCAGAATTGCAGTTTTTGGAAAGTTGGAAGAAAAGATTATAACTTTGTTTGGGTTTATTCAAAAAAACTTCGGTTTTTGTTTCGGTTCGGTTTATTCAAAAGCCAACAAAAAACCGAACCGAACTCTCTATAAAAACTTCGGTTCGGGTCAAAACCAAACCGAAAAATCGAAAAATCGAACCAAATTGACAAATTTCGGTTCGGTTCGGTTCGGTAATCGGTTTTAACCAAAGTGTGAACAGCCCTACCCACCTCTCTGTTCCTCTTTTCTTTATTATTATTATTATTATTATTATTATTTTTATCAAATTTTTTTTCTTGAAAAAAAAAATTCAGATCCAATAACCACCGTTTTATTATCCTAATAAACCCTACTTCAAATCACCATTAAATTGAATTTTAAATTCAACGGATGGATTGGTTGTTCATTCCGATTGGGGGTGTTTCTAACCTTTGGTGAAAAGAAAGCAGCAGCAAAAGAATCATTCAGTACACAAGTAGAGCAGAAGTGCTCACAAATAGAGAGAGAGAGGCTACTCGGTCGTCTCAGATTTTGATGCCCCTCCCTCCCCCATCTCGCTCACTTACTCACTTCTCGCAACCCAATTCCTCTCCTCTCCAAGAAAAAGAAAGAAAAAAAAAAAAAAAAAAAAAACCAAAAAAATGAAGAGAGAACTGGACCACTTATCCTCCTCCTCCTCATCCTCCGGCAAGTGTAAACTTTTCGAAGAAGATATCCTAAATCAGGATGATGAACTCCTCGCCGCTCTCGGCTACAAAGTCCGCGCTTCCGACATGGCCGATGTCGCCCAGAAACTGGAGCAACTCGACATGGTCATGGGCTCCAGCGCCGCAGCAGCAGCAGCAGCGCAGGACGACGGCGTCCTCTCCCACCTCGCTTCCGACACCGTCCACTACAACCCCTCTGATATCTCGTCCTGGCTCGAATCCATGCTCTCCGAGCTCAGCGCTCCTCCTCCTCCTCTCCCTCAGACCCATCTCAATCCTTTCGATTTCGCTTCCTCCTCTTCCGTCTTTGATTCTTCACCTGCTGATCAGTCGTCCACTGTAACTGACAACAAGCCTCCTGCTGTTTATGGACCAGACAGTCGAGATCGAAAGAGGATGAAAACGACAACAACAACATCATCATCTTCATCCTCATCCAAAGTGTCTGGCAACTCTGCTGCTGCGGTAACAGCTCCAGCTCCAGCTGACGATTCCTCTTCGAATATTTCACTAGTCGTCGTCGACTCGCAAGAAGCAGGGATACGCTTAGTCCACACGCTCCTCGCCTGCGCCGAAGCAGTCCAGAACAACAACCTCAAAGCAGCAGACACTCTCGTCAAACAGATCACCGTCCTCGCCGCATCGCAAGGCGGCGCTATGCGCAAAGTCGCCGGCTACTTTGCCGAAGCCTTAGCTCGCCGGATCTACCGGCTCCACCTACAGCCGGATTGTTCCCTTGATTCGGCGTTTTCGGACATCCTCCATATGCACTTCTACGAAAGCTGCCCTTATTTGAAGTTCGCCCACTTCACAGCCAACCAAGCAATTCTCGAAGCTTTTGCAGGTTGCCGCCGTGTCCACGTCATCGATTTCGGGATGAAGCAGGGGATGCAGTGGCCGGCTCTAATGCAAGCGTTGGCTCTCCGGCCCGGTGGGCCCCCTTCGTTTAGGCTCACCGGAATCGGGCCACCTCAGCCCGATAACAACGATGCTTTACAGCAGGTGGGTTGGAAGCTTGCACAACTTGCTGATACAATCCATGTCGATTTTGAGTACCGGGGGTTTGTCGCAAATACCTTAGCAGATCTCGAGCCCTACCTTCTCGAAACTGCACATAAAACTAGTCCCAGTTCTAGCACCACCGACGACAACGATGTCGAAGCAGTTGCTGTTAATTCGGTTTTCGAACTGCATCGGTTGCTGGCGCGACCGGGGGCAATCGAGAAAGTTCTAAACACAGTTCGAGCAATGAAGCCGAAAATTGTGACGGTGGTGGAGCAAGAAGCGAACCACAACGGAGCTCCGTTTGTGGAGCGGTTCAGCGAGGCGTTGCACTATTATTCGACCATGTTCGATTCGTTGGAAGGTGGGGGTTCAGATCCAACGGTCCAGCAGGATCTGGTGATGTCGGAAGTGTATCTGGGCCGTCAGATCTGCAACGTGGTCGCTTGTGAGGGGGTTGAGAGGACCGAGAGGCATGAGACGTTGGTTCAGTGGAAAAACCGGATGGTTCGGTCTGGTTTTGAGCCGGTTCATTTGGGTTCGAACGCGTTTAAGCAAGCGAGTATGTTGCTGGCTCTTTTCGCCGGAGGGGATGGGTACAGGGTAGAGGAGAAGGATGGGTGCTTGACGCTGGGATGGCACACCAGACCGCTGATTGCCACGTCAGCATGGAAGCTTTCTAGCCCTTAGATTGAGGGTTGGTTGAATCTGACCCCTTTGGTGAGGTGCCGGTTCAGGATAAGGAAGACGGATGGCGCGGAGCAGCAGATTTGAAATCTGAGCTGTTTTTTAGTATTTGTTTTTGTTTTGTTTTGTTTTTTTTTTTGTTGGTTAAGTTTGAGGGGAGAGAGGGGGGGGGGGGGGGGGGCCTCTTTGGAAAAGGGTGGGGAACGTGTATGTAAGAATCTTGATGATGGAGGGTTGAAATTATAATAAAGACAACAAAGAGGAGGGAATTTAAAAAAATTAAATTCGAGGGAATGATTTGGGATTTTTTTTGTTAATACGTCAATTTTCGAAAATATTTGCAGAAAAAGGACAGTTGTTAAAGTATTTGTGCATGTGCACTCAACAATTAAACTTGTCATTTCTAATGGCGTGTTTAGCTGTTTCATGCTCGCCTTTCGGACACGGCGGTTTCCAATGACGAGTAAAGTTCAAAATTTTCAATGAAGACTGGCCATTTCCAATGACGAGGATATTTATACTAGATTCGCTGTTGGGAATAACGAGTTTGGTTCAAAATTTTCAATAAAGACTCACCGTTCCGGTGAGGATATTTATACTAGACTCTTGGGAACAACGAGGCTGTAGGAATTTTCAGAAAGAGTGAAACACTCTGTTCGACTTAGAGAATTTTCAAAAAAAAACTCAATAGAAATTTTTTTTGTACTAAACTTGCCGTTCCCAACAACGAGTTTAGTGTAAATGTCATCGCTGTTGGGAACGGCGAGTCTTAAAAAAAATGAACTAAACTCGTTGTTCCCAACAGCAAGTTTAGTGTAAATGTTCTCGTCGTTGAGAACGAGTCTTTCTAAAAAAAAGTACTAAACTTGCCGTTTCCAACACCGAGTCTAGTGTAAATGTTCTCACTACAAGAAATTTGCCATATACCAACGGACACCTATAGCGACGGATCACTAAAACCGTGGGTATAGACATTGATGCGGTTTATTTCTGGGAGACGTGTGGATGCACCAGGTGTGAGTTCGGACTCAATTTGTATTTGAAGGAGAATGCTGCTCGTCTGACGACCCTTGGCTGACCGGGCGGAACCTGTGGCGACCTCGGGGTGATTCGGAGATCTGGGCTCGGATCAGAGGATTCGGATCCGAGGTCTTGTGTACCTGCAGACGGTCCTGAAACACCGGGGTTTGTCCCGATGGCGGACCCTCCGACGATCTAGTCAGTCTCTGTGAGAGAGTAGCAATAACTAGGTGAATTTAAGTGGAAAAAGATTGATTACCTCCAAAAGGTGGGTGAGGGTCTAGTATTTATAGAGAACCCCAACCGGGTTTGGTTCCATTGGGAGGCCGGGTCTGGACCCGAAAGCCCATGGGCCTGACGTGGCAGAGGGCCCAGGGGGTTTAGGGCAGACGTGGCAATACCAGGGGCGGTATAGGGCTGACGTGGCCAAACCCTTGGTGGTATTTGGAGCTAACATGGCTGATCGTAGGTCTCCTGTGCTTCTGGGAGGAACGGGGGGCCTAGGCAGCGTCAGGTCATCCCCCTGCTTCGCCAGGAAAAGGGGGGGACGGCCCATGGGGCTGTCACGGATCGGATGCCGATGACCACTGGGACTTCGTCGGAGACGAGGAGGCCAGTTTCGTGGGGGTGAACTTGGGGGTCGGCGCCGATCCTGCACTGGTTCGAAGCCGAACTAGATTGCTATTTTTACCTTTCTTGAGTGAGGGTTGTATTGGGCCCTGGTTGGGCCCCAGGCCATTTTTACCTTACTACACAAGCCCCCCACTCCTGCGTGGGTGCGGGAGCTAGCCGGGGAGGAGTGTTCATAGTCATGGAAATGGGATGGCGAATCGTTGAATCATCCGGAGAAGAGTACCCTGGTGCCAGACCGAACCTCGAGATGAGGAGGGATTATGGGTCGGTAAGGGTGATGGCGAGCCGTTGCTTCTTCCTGAGAAGAGTACCATGGTGCCAGACCGAACCTCGAGATGAGGAGAGATTATAGGTTGGTAAGGGTGATGGCGAGCCGGTGGATCTTCCGAAGAAGAGTACCCAGGTGCCAGACCGGACCTCGAGCTGGCGAGGGATTATGAGTCGGTAAGGGTGATGGCGAGCCGTTGTTTCTTCCTGAGAAGAGTACCCTGATGCCAGACCGAACCTCGAGATGAGGAGGGATTATGGGTCGGTAAGGGTGATGGCGAGCCGGTGGATCTTCCGAAGAAGAGTACCCAGGTGCCAGACCGGACCTCGAGCTGGCGAGGGATTATGGGTCGGTAAGGGTGAAGGCGCGCCGTTGTTTCTTCCTGAGAAGAGTACCCTGGTGCCAGACCGAACCTCGAGGTGAGGAGGGATTATGGGTCGGTAAGGGTGATGGCGAGCCGGTGGATCTTCCGAAGAAGAGTACCCAGGTGTCAGACCGGACCTCGAGCTAGCGAGGGATTATGGGTCGGTAAGGGTGATGGCGAGCCGTTGTTTCTTCCTGAGAAGAGTACCCTGGTGCCAGACCGAACCTCGAGACGAGGAGGGATTATGGGTCGGTAAGGGTGATGGCGAGCCGGTGTATCTTCCTGAGAAGAGTACCCTGGTGCCAGACCGAACCTCGAGATGAGGAGGGATTATGGGTCGGTAAGGGTGATGGTGAGCCGGTGTTTCAGAGGGATCAAGCGGGGTGGTCTGCTGCCTTTGCGGCGCTTAGAAGGTGCTTTGAGATCTGTGCAGGCGTTCCAATTTCCTAGGGGCATTAAATGGTGTCGCCTGATAAAAGCATGGCGCATGGGCTTCCGTCGTTTGGATTTCCCCACGCCATAGTGGCAGGACAACGGTGGAGGTTATAAATACCTAATTCTCTTCTGAGGATTCGATCACAACAAGGGTGGTCCATTGGCCGCCAGAGGTGTCTGCTTCGGCGGACGTCTCTTTTAAAAATTTTATTCCCCGATCCGGATTGGTGGCGACTCTGCCGTCCGGATCCCTTTTGGTTCATACGGCCTTTACACGGCTGTCTGGCCCGAGTGAGATCCGGTCGGGGAGTGGTGCTCACCGCATTTCTGGGCCTGAGGCTGAAGAGCCTCGGATATGGGAGTCGGTTTGCTTTCCGGTAGGGTTCCAGACGACGGTGGCTTTTCTGCTACCCTTGAACAGTTCTGGGGTTTCGGCTGCCGAGGCTGTAAGCCCCCAGCTGTTCGTGGGCGAGAGGGGAACCGACCGAGTCCTGGAGCTCGGGGCGCAGGCGATGGTGGCTATTCTCCCACCCGGGAACAATTCGGGGTTTCGGCTGTCGAGGTCGTAAGCCCCGAGTTGTTCGCGGGTGAGAGGTGAGCCGACCGAACCCTGGGGCCTTAAATCTTAAGTAAAACATTGCCCCCCCGAGTCCTCCATCCGAACTGACCCCTGCACAGGGTTGCCAGCCTGGCGCTGGGTGATGTCAGCAGCGCACGTTTCGAGGTCGTGGCGTGATTCTCCAGGTGGCAGTTGCACGTCAATCGGTGAATAGTAACTGCGGAAATCGAGGAGTCGTTTCTATCCCCTATAAATGTTCTCCCCTCTCCTCTCATCGCCCACTTTTTCCTTGCCCCTTACTTTTCACAAAATCCTCCAACTCTTCAGTGTTCGTCTTTTCAGCTTCCTGCAGTAGGCCCGTTCTTCCGAAGTGATCTCAGGTCAACTGGTAAGTCCGTTTTAGCTTTAGACACAGATGGATAGGGCTCAGTCTGGCTCGTCGGCGTCGACGTCTGGGGGTGGAGTGAAGCCTGTCTTCAAATCGACCTCGTGGGAGGAGACGGTAAGCGAGGAGGAGGTGGTTCATGAAGTGAAGCCGTTGCGATCTCGGAGGCATTTCGTGGTGGATAGTAGCGACTCCGAGGAGGAGGGTGGTAGTTCAGAAGAAGTCCGGACCCCAGGGTTGGCTTCCGGAGAGGGGGGTGGTTCTGAAGGGGATGCCGCCGAAGGGTTTCGGAATCCGGCCGGTCTGGCTCGATTGTCTACACCCTCGCCGAAGCGAGCCAAGAAGAAGAAGAGGGCTCCGAAGAAGAAGAAGGAGTTGGGGATCGGCGGCTCGAGTCAGGTACCCGCTTACGGTGATCTGACGATAGGATCGTCTGTACAACCCAAGCCCTTCCGTTGCTATCCCGACGATCTCTCCGATGAGGAGCTCTCTGGGGTCCAGCCGTCGTCGTCGAGCCGAAAGAGGGTGGAGGTGGACGCACACCCGACAGTTCTGGAGGTAGGTGACTTAGGGGCTCTGCAGTTGGCATACTACATTGGGTCCCACTATGAGCTTCTGCTGCCGAACTCTACCCTTCGGCCGACCGACCCCCTGCCGGATAGGTATTGCGTCTTCCCTGTGGACGCCTTTATCTCCGGACTGAGGCTGCCGATCCACCCATTCGTTCGGGAGGTGCTGAATTGGGCGTCTTTGGCGCCGATGCAGTTTGGGCCGAACTCCTGGAAGCAGATCGTCTGCTTCGTGCTGATGTGTGAAGAGCAGAAGGTACCCTTGCGGCTGAATGTGTTCCGAGCGATGTTGATGATCGGCTCATCGTCAGAGGGAGTGTACTATATTTGCCTCGTGGTAAGGGGAAGGTAGTCCACGGTCAACCGGATTCTATCAAGTTTTGGAAGAAGAAATATTTGGTGATCCGGAGTGAGGATCCTTGGGATATTCCCACGCGGTGGAACCATTCTAAGCCGAGCTATGAAACGCCGAGGCCGGGGGACCTGACGGCTGAGGAGTGGAGGTTTGTTGAGCGCCTCCGTCTGTCGTACAGCATCAATTGGGTGAAGGTGACAGAGGCCCACCTGGTGAGTGTTGGACTGAGCCCGGCCATACTTTCTAGTATGTGGTTGTTTCCTTTCTCTCGATCTTCTTGTACCTTCTTGCTCATTGTTCTTAATGGATTTTTTTACAGATATGGATGAAGAATCGATTAGGGCACTGAGGCTCGCCATGAAGAAGAAGAAGGTCGAGAAGAAGGGGGACGTGGCGAAGACGACCGAATTGTCCCAGGTGGTTTCCGAGGCCCCAATTCAGCCGAGGGCCAAAAGGACTCGCTCGGAGACAGGCGGGGACGCGGTGGTTCAGGGAGGCTCGGATCAGGGCAGGGCTACTGACCTTGATAAAGGGAAGGGTCCCCTGGTGGATACCGGGATAGAGGAGAGACTTCGGCGACCGTGGGTGCCGAATTGGTCGATCCGAGAGGGTGATTGCCTGGTCCAAGGGCGCCAGGCCGTGCAGGTTGCCGATAAGCTGGCGACCCCTCGGGACCGTTCGGATATGAAGGCCCAGACCCTGGACGAGGCCTACGTGCGTCTTGCGCAGGCCAATGTGTTGGTAAGTCAACCGAACCCACTTGCTTTAAGATCATGTCGTTTAAGACAGGTTTCTTAGTTTTGTTGGGGTATTGCACGCGACCGTGCAGGGGGCCCACGTGAGAGGCCTTTATGAGGCGGCTTTACAGCGAGAGCGAGACCGGGCTGACAAGGCCGAGCAGGAGGTGAAGGAGTTGAAGGTAGAGCTCGAAGGCTCTCATGGGAGGGAGACGGAAATGAAGGCGGCCTTCGACAAGGAGAAGGAGGAATGGGCGAAGACGATGGCGGCTCAGGAGAAGAGGTCGGCGAAGGAGAAGGACGAGTTGACGGCGTCATGTCAGCTCCTGGTGATCAAGGCCCAGGACAACTGTTATGCAAAGGCCCTTAGTCATGTGAGGCACTTCTATCTACTATCGACCTGTCCAACTTCGAGTTTGATATGGAGATTGAGGGGACACCGAAGACCCCTGGCGAACAAGAGCCCGATGGTGACCAGGCTGCCGACCCCCCTGTGAACCCGACCGACACTGAGGTGGGGAAACTAGCTGTATAATTTTTCGTCCTTCTTTTTCCTTCTCTCGATTGTATTTGCCTTCCGCGGACTGGCCACCGCATTTTTTTGTACGGAGAAACTAAATTTATAAAAAGAGGTTTTTTGGCTGGCCAAGTGTTTTGACCTTGAATACTTCCGAACCTCCTTGCTTATGTGTTTTGAGTGGGCTGGTTCTCTTGTAGGTTATGGCTCCCCCTACTGAGACGGACCCCCGTCGTTCCGACGTGGCGTGGCTTCGGAGCAAGGTCGAGGCCCTGGAGGCCACTTTGGTTCGGTACCGAAAGGGGGCCCGTGATACCGATGCGGCATTCAATTACTACAGGAATAAGTCTGAGGCCCTTAGTGAGGAGGCAAGCCGGCTGAGGAGGGCGATTGCGGATCGGGAGCTCGGGGGCGCCGGTCTCGGATATACTATGTCTAGTTCTTCGGTGCAGAGGCCCTCCTCTGAAAAGCTACTTCGTGATGTGATAGTGGAGAAGGAGATGGAGATACACCGTTATAGGACGATGTTGGGGGTCTCGCTATCTTCCTCGGGGGGTCGGCGAGCGGAGTTGGTTCCCTCTGAGATGCTTCTGATGGAGCGTATGCGATCCGTTGACGCCCAGAGCTCCGTGGCCGGTGTGTCGACTGTGGCAGAACCGAAGGACCGTCATGATGAAGAGAGAGCTCCAAGTCGTTCGGTCGGAGTGATCCCGCCCCTCGCTGGATCCGAGGAGCCCTAAGGCGGCGATTTCCTTTGGTTTGAGATGAGTGGAGTGGTCTTGTAACGGTCTTTGTTTGTTTTCCCCGAATAAAATAAAAGAATATGAAATAAAGAAATCTTTTCCTTCTTTGCTCTGGTCAGCGGTGTGGTGAAGGGCGGTGGAGGCGAGGTCTGGCTCCGCAGATTCGTGAGGGATCGACGTGGGGCAACAGGGAGACTCCCTGGTCCGGAGCTGGGTCGACCCTACCGGGGCTCTTGGGGACGACGCCGGAGTGTGAACCTGGGTGCCGATCCCCTTGTTCGGTACCCGGTCGGAGTTTGCCGAGGAACTTGGATTTTGACAAAAAGAGACTTCTTATATACCAGATAGGGAGGGCCATTGAAGTAGCCCTTTACATATGAAAGCTTACATCAGTTTTACTTTACTTTGGTCAGGTTAGGACCTAGGCTCGTTCTTCCAGGAATTTCATCAGGTGCTCGGCGTTCCAGGGTCGGCTGATGGGTCGGTCGTCCATATCCGCCAGCCGGTATGTACCAGGGCGGACAGCCTCGACTACACGGTATGGGCCTTCCCAGTTGGGAGCCAATTTCCTCTTCTTGGTTGGATCGGAGACAGATAGCTTACGTAATACCAGGTCCCCTGCCCTGATGTTTGTGGGGCGGACCTTCTTGTTGTAAAACTTCTCGATCCGTTGCTGGTAGATGCTTCTTCGGATTGAAGATTTCTCTCGCACCTCGGCGACGAGGTCCAGGTTGGCCCTCAGGCCGGACGCATTGTCAGCTTCATCGAAGGCTATGATCCGGGGAGAAGGTAATCCGACCTCGACGGGGATGACTGCCTCAGTCCCGTAGGTCAGACTGAATGGTGTTTCCCCCGTGGGGATCCTTTGGGTGGTTCGGTGCGCCCATAGTACGCTGGGCAGTTCCTCGACCCACAGCCCTTTGGGGGAACTGTCGAGGCGCTTTTTGAGGCCGTCGAGGATTTGCCTGTTCGCATTCTCCGCTTGGCCGTTGGACTGAGGGTGGAAAATGGCGAAGAAACGTTGCTGGATGCCGATGTCTGCGCAGCAGGTTTGGAAGTTTTGACCTTGGAACTGGGTTCCGTTGTCAGTGACGAGGACTCGAGGGATTCCGAACCGGCAAATGATGTTCTTCCAAAAGAACTGTTGTACTTGGCGCTCGGTGATGCTGGACAGTGGTTCGGCTTCGATCCACTTGGTGAAGTAGTCGATGGCGACGATCAGGAATTTCTTTTGTCCCACCGCTGGGGGGAAGGGCCCCACAAGGTCCATACCCCACATGGCGAAGGGCGTAGGGCTTGCCAGGGACCGGAGATTGGCTTGAGGAAGCCTTTTGATAGGGGAGAATCTTTGGCAGGGGCCGCACCTCTTGACCAAGTCTAGCGAGTCTTGGAGCATGGTTGGCCAATAGTATCCCTGATTCAGGGCCTTCCGAGCAAGCGTCCTGCTCCCCATGTGGCATCCGCCGATCTCCTCGTGCAGGTCTCTGAGGGCGTAGCTAGCCTCGTCGCTGGTGAGGCAGCGGAGGTAAGGTTTGCCGTCGGCCAAGGTGTACGAGCGTTTGAAGAGGATGTCATCGATCATGACAAACCTTTCAGCTCGGACTCTGACTCGTCTGGCCTTGGCTCTGTCTTCAGGAAGCTCGGCATTGATTAAGAATCTTCTGATGGGAGTGGTCCAGTCGTCCGGGCTGGTCCCCTCTTGCACACACATCGCTTCTGGCTCCGGGTCACTGATACTTGGTTTCAGGAGGACTTCTATGAGCACCGTCTGATCGAGGCCCTCGAAGGAGGAAGAGGCAAGTTTGGATAATGCGTCTGCTTGAGCGTTCTGTTCCCTGGGGACTCTGATAACCGCGGCGCAGCTGAAGGACGCCAAGAGTCGTTTGACCGCTGTCAAATACCTCATCATGCGTTCATCGCGGGCTTCGTATTCTCCGGTGATCTGATTGACCACGAGTTGAGAATCACTAAAGGCCCGGATTTGCTTGGCCCCGGCTCGGCTGGCGAGGGTCAATCCGGCGATCATGGCCTCGTATTCTGCCTCGTTGTTGGAGGCTGGAAAGTTGAGGCGGAGGGAGTATTGAAGTAGGTATTGGTCGGGGCCACGAAGGATGATGCCCGCCCCACTTCCTGTTTCGCATGACGAACCGTCGACGAAGACCTCCCAGGTCGGATCCGATCCATCGAGGCCAGGCTGCTCGGAGACGGTGCACTCCGTTATGAACTCGGCGAGGGCCTGTCCTTTAATGGCCGCCCTTGGCTGATAGCTGATGTCGAACTGGCTCAGCTCGATTGACCACTTGACTAAGCGACCGGAGTTTTCGGGCTTGTGAAGGACAGTCTTTAGTGGTTGGTCGGTCAGTACTTGGACGGAGTGGGCATGGAAGTAAGGGCGAAGCTTCCGGGTTGCCATGACCAGCGCATAGGCCACCTTCTCTATCTTTGCGTATCTCGTCTCTGCTGGGAGGAGCACTTTGCTCACATAATACAGTGGCTTTTGAACCCCTTCCTCCTCTCGGACGAGGACGGCGCTGAGAGCGTTGTCCGAGGCGGACAGGTAGAGCCAAAGCGGCTCGCCCGGCTCGGGCTTGCTGAGGAGAGGCAGGTTGGCGAGGTATTGCTTTAGCTGTTCGAAGGCTTCTTGTTGAGGGGTACCCCACTCGAAGCCCCCTTTCCCGCGCAAGGCCTTGAAAAAGGGAAGAGACTTCTCTCCTGATTTGGAGAGAAAACGGCCGATGGCCGCTAATCGACCTGTGAGCCTCTGAACCTCCTTGACATTCCGGGGCGGGGACATGTCAATAATGGCTTGGATTTTCTCGGGGTTTGCTTCAATGCCGCGTTGGCTGACGATGAACCCCAGGAACTTCCCCGTGGAGACGCCGAAGGCGCATTTAGCCGGGTTGAGTCTCATGTTGTGGCATTAGAGGACACCGAAGGCTTCCTCGAGGTCGGCGACGTGGTCCGGCCCAGCCCGGCTTTTGACAAGCATGTCGTCGACGTACACTTCCACATTGCGGCCGATCAGGTCTTTGAAGACTCTGTTGACGAGTCGCTGGTACGTGGCTCCAGCGTTTTTCAGCCCGAAGGGCATAACGCGGTAACAATAAAGACCCTGGTCGATGACGAACGAGGTCTTGGAGATGTCTGGTGGAAACATCCGGATCTGATTGTACCCTGAGAATGCGTCCATGAAGGACAGTAGCTCATGCCCCGAGGTTGCGTCGATTAGAGCGTCGATGCGGGGGAGGGGGAAAGGATCTTTCGGACATGCTTTGTTAAGGTCCGTGAAGTCGATGCAGATCCGCCAACCCCCTGTTGCCTTCTTCACCATGACGACATTAGCCAGCCACTCGGGGTAGCTGACTTCCTGGATGAATCGAGCGGATAAGAGTTTGTCCACTTCCGTCTTTACAATTTGCTGCCTCTCCGGGGCGACTTTGCGCCTCTTTTGAACGATCGGCTTAGAGTCAGGGGTGACGCTTAGTCGATGCATAATCAAGTCTTCGGAGATCCCGGGCATGTCGGAGGGTTTCCAAGCGAAGAGATCGACGTTGCGACGGATGCAGGCGATGATGCCCGACTTCAAGTCTTCGGGGAGTGAGCGGCTCACCCGGAACCATTTCGACTCATCCTTGGCATCGAACAGGACCTCTTCTAATTCGTCAACCGGCTCGGGAGCTGGGCCGTCTCTCTCGGGTTCGAGTTCAACGGCGTCGAGGGGGAGTACACCCCCTCCGACGACGGTTATGTGGCACGATCGTGCTGCTTCGTGGCTACCTCGAACGATGCCGGCCCCTTGGGGGGTGGGAAATTTAAGCTTCAGGTGGTAGGCCGAAGGTATCGCTTGGAAGGAGTTTAGTCCGGGTCGGCCAAGAATGGCGTTGTAAGCCGCCCTGACATCGATGATCATGAAATCCAGGGATTCGGTCCTCTTGACAGGGGCCGATCCGGCGGTGACGTCGAGGGTAATAATCCCCCTTATTTCGGTTGGGACGCCGGAGAATTCAAGCAACGTGTATCCGGCTGGTTTGAGCTTCCCTTTGGATAATTTAAGACTTTCGAAGGCTTTGTGAAAAAGAATGTTTACCGAGCTGCCGATGTCGACGAGGATTCGGCGAACTTCACAATTAGCTATGCGAAGGCTAACGATGAGGGCATCGCAGTGGGGCAGGTGAACTTCTTCGAGGTCCTCTCCTGAGAAGGAGATCGGCAGCGGTTGTTGCTTGGGGGAGGGGCTGTTTTGGACAGCATTCGCCTCTCGGATAAAGGCTTTTCGGGAAGTATCGGATTCTCCTCCCATGGGCCCCCCGTGGATATAGTGCTGGGTGAATGGCGTACCCATGGCTCCCTCGGACTCGGGATCCCGACCCTGGATGCGGTTCGGAGTAGGGTTCGGAGGTGAGAGTCTCCGGTTCCCAGTACCTCGCCAATCCTGAGGGCCTTCCTCCCTGGAGGTCCGTCGGAGAGCTTTAGGAATTTCTTCTTGAAAGTCCTGGGATCCCTTGTGAGTGATGGGGGCTCCCCCGACCTTGTTCGGTCGGTCTGAAGGTTGCCTTCCGACGCGGCTGAGCGCTTTTCTCCGTCCCTCGGGCGGCGGTGTTGGACGGTTCGGGGCCGGGTTGGAAGCGGCCTTTCTCCTGCCCTTGGAGGTCATGAGAGTTCGGTTGTCGAGGTCGCTCGATGGTCGGGCTCGGGTCGGCTTCTGAAGCAGTGTTCCCACAGACGGCGCCAACCTGATGCGGTTTATTTCTGGGAGACGTGTGGATGCACCAGGTGTGAGTTCGGACTCAATTTGTATTTGAAGGAGAATGATGCTCGTCTGACGACCCTTGGCTGACCGGGCGGAACCTGTGGCGACCTCGGGGTGATTCGGAGATCTGGGCTCGGATCAGAGGATTCGGATCCGAGGTCTTGTGTACCTGCAGACGGTCCTGAAACACCGGGGTTTGTCCCGGTGGCGGACCCTCCGACGATCTAGTCAGTTTCTGTGAGAGAGTAGCAATAACTAGGTGAATTTAAGTGGAAAAAGATTGATTACCTCCAAAAGGTGGGTGAGGGTCTAGTATTTATAGAGAACCCCAACCGGGTTTGGTTCCATTTGGAGGTCGGGTCTGGACCCGAAAGCCCATGGGCCTGACGTGGCAGAGGGCCCAGGGGGTTTAGGGCAGACGTGGCAATACCAGGGGCGGTATAGGGCTGACGTGGCCAAACCCTTGGTGGTATTTGGAGCTGACATGGCTGATCGTAGGTCTCCTGTGCTTCTGGGAGGAACGGGGGGCCTAAGCAGCGTCAGGTCATCTCCCTGCTTCGCCAGAAAGGGGGGGGACGGCCCATGGGGCTGTCACGGATCGAATGCCGATGACCACTGGGACTTCGTCGGAGACGAGGAGGCCAGTTTCGTGGGGGTGAACTTGGGGGTCGGCGCCGATCCTGCACTGGTTCGAAGCCGAACTAGATTGCTATTTTTACCTTTCTTGAGTGAGAGTTGTATTGGGCCCTGGTTGGGCCCCAGGCCATTTTTACCTTACTACAGACATCCTATACCTACTGACGTGAAGTAAACTGTGGGTATAGGTATCCTATAACTTTGGAGATTTTAATCCGTAACTATAAGTTTTACCAACGGAATAAAATACTGTGGGTATATTCCATAAATTATTTCCCCTCCAACTTTTTCATTTCCCCCCAAATCCCAAATCCCCCAATTTATAGTTTTATACCCTCTTTTTCTCTCTCACGCCCATCTCTCTCTCTCTCTCCTCTCTCTCTCTCACACCCGAATCGCCATCGTTATTCATCCTCGTCACTGTCGTCGTTCCCCTTCCACTATCACCGTTTCTCCTCCATCGCCACTGCCGTCTTCATTCCCCCCATCACCGTCTTCCTCTACCGCCACCCACCGCCGTCGCCCACCTCCTCCTCCACCGAAACCCTATCGCCGTTGTCCCCTGCCGTCTTCCACATCCGACCTCCCTCAATCTCTCTCCAGCCCTCTCATTCCCGAACCCCGGACACCACCATCGCCCTTGCCGTCTCCCTCCCCCGCCGTCGTCCCTCGTCTTAGTTCTAAAACCCTAGCTCTTTCCTCCTTCTACGGTTTCCGACATCGTCAATGGCAGATTTCAAGACCTCCACTCACCGCCATAAGTGGATCTTCACCCCTCAACACCTGGTAATTTCTCCCCCATTTTCCGCAATTTCAAAATTTCAAAAAGGGGATTTTTTTTGAAGAATGCCCTAATCGAATATCTTTCAAATACCACATTGCAACCTCTAATTTTTGTGTAATTAACTGCTAAGGTTTGGTAATTAGCATGTATTAGAAAGGGGATAAAAATTGCTTCACTTATATTCGAATGTTTAGTTGCTAAAAATGTATAAGCATTGAGTTTTATGACCTCGTCGTTACTAACTAATGGGGTTTGTCCTTCTTTGATTGTAGTTTGAGAAGCGCGAAGTGTCGATTCAAAGAGCTATGCAAATGCTGGAGCAGGTGAATTTCTGATCTATCTATCTTTAATGATATTGATGATAAGAAGTATTATATAATTCTAGTTAGCGGTCAGGATTTTAGAAAATTAGATTGAAAGTTGGCCCTTGAGCTCTAGAATGCAAATTAGTAATTTTTTTAATAGTTTTTACATAATAATTTTGATGTGCAAAGTGCCATCAAATATCTTTCCAACTTATAGTTCCTTATTATCATTATGTTCGTGATTTTCTGTGCGTGTTGAATGGAGGGGATGTGAGTTTTTGGGGAAGATTCAACAAAAATACAGTGAGATGGCTGAACTAAAACAATTATCACTAATGCTGATTGAATGGAGGGGATGTGATTGAATTTCTAGTTTTACGGTAAAAGGTAGAGTTTTGATTATAGAGCTTAGCATACATATGCATCCGCTTAAAGAATAATACGAATTATCCTTACTCCATTCCTATATTGGGCATACAAGTGTAATCTTGGGTGAAGTACTAGTAGTCCTGTCACCCTGCCCCTCCCATTCTAATCTCTACTTATATGGATGAACAAGTTCGGTCTAATTAGACTTTTGCAGGCCTTTGAGAATCCGAACTATTTTTTTGTTCATTGGTGACATTGTTAGTAGTTTTTTATGGCTTTCTTGTTTAAGATAATGTTGGCTCCATCCTTTTGTTTATTAAATTTTAACTGTAAATTACTGTTAGTTACATGTCGTTACTTTATATTAAAAAACTATAATATTATTTTCGTTGATGAATGGTTATCTATAGTCTCTTTGGTAAAGACTAATTATGTTGCCTTGCTAGGTTAGTTTGAAGCTTGCTCTTTTCTCTAGAGTTATTTATTATGAATTAGCCTCCAAAATATTGAGGTTGATGCAAAGTAGAAGCTATCGCTAAATTTCATTAATTATTCCGCTAGGGGTTCTGTATTTTTTATGTGACCGCCCGATTCAACCCATTTAATGGAATTTTTACAACGGGTTGCACCTGATACTGTACAATTTTAATTATATAGGAATGGTGATCTGTATTTCACTATTTTCACATTATTAGTTGATTTTAATGTTTGTGTTATATGACAAGTCAACTTATTCGTATTTAATTATGGTTTCAACAGCCGGCTCCAACAACATTTGATGAGGTCTTCCAGTGCATGTTCGATTACATTGACAGACTTTTTAATATGATAAGACCTCGAAAGCTGTTATATATGGCAATTGGTGAGTGTATCAATAAGCATTCCAAATTTACCATTGTCTGCAGCACTAATTCTTCACTGATTACCCTAGAGTTATTTAGTTATTTCTCTTATTCTTAAGACATTGATTTTCTATCACAAATGTTGTTCTTGGCTTTTGGATGTTACTGTATGACCTATGGATTCTACAATGGCCTATGGATGCTACATGATTCATTTTTCCCTCTTAAATATCTAAAACACCACTATTTCTGCAATATGACCTTGTTTATTTATACTGTCTATGATACTGCGTGTTAAGTTTTCACTTTTACCTGAGAACTTAGTGCAGTAATTAGTATGTGCAAATTGTTGAGCACGTATTATTGAGTTCACACTTGTTTTTTCTAGGGCCAGATCATATTATGGAGTAAAGAATTACAAAATGAATGTTACTGTATAAAATTTTCAATATCAAGCTGTTTGCCCTGCATCATCTAAAAAAAGCCCCTTTTATGAGCTTATGCAATTTAATATTGACTATACTGTCTGGAAGTTTTTATTTTCATGAGTGTTATGTATCTTCTAAAGAAAACCCCTCTTCCCAAGGTCTGGTTCTGTTCAACCAGTACTCCTCTCTTTCTCCCCCCCCCCCCCCCTCCCTCCCTTTTCTTTCATTTCTTAAAGTTATTATTTAATGTTTGCAGGATGCAGATTTGATCATGTTAGCATTGGCTACCCACGAAGTTCATTTTTCAATTTTGAGAGAGGTTAGTCTGCTTATAATCTGTTGAATAGTTCCTGCCTGAAGATGAGGGTGCATTTATTTCCAATTGAAAGCGGATTCTAGTTTTCTTTTTTTTTTTCACTTCAACGTTGTATTTACTCATTTGGTTGAGTGCTCTCTCCTCATATGATTTGAGCATGTATGTTCTTATGCTTATAGATCCTAGCTTAATTGTTACTATTTTGGATTTTCTCTGTGGTCATTATTTTGTTTGATGGCAACGTGATATCTTACATGTGCTCTTTTTTTGTGTGATCATCAAATCGTGTTCACTCCTGGGCAGCAAGATAAGTGTTTCCTATGCTAGATCCTGGCTTAATTGTTACTATTTTGGATTTTCTCTGTGGTCATTATTTTGTTTGCTGGCAACGTGATATCTTACATGTGATCTTTTTTTGTGTGATCATCAGATCGTGTTCACTCCTGGGCAGCAAGATAAGTGTTTCCTATGCAGTCAAATGGGTCATATGGCAGCAGAGTGCCAAGGAAAAGAGAAAAGAAAACATGGTGATTTCAATGAAAAAGGTGATGAGGGTGTTCCCAAAAAACCTTACCAGGTATGCTCTTAAAAAAGCTAGGTCTTCTTATTTATCTTATGTGGTTCATTTTTTGCATTTAACTTTTTAATGTTATTTTTAATTTTGACTTGCAGTTGTTTGGAAGTTCCTCCACATATGGACACTTCGGGAGTATCTTGATTATGAGTTTAGAATTCCTAATCCCCCTTTTGAAATTGATTTGGAGCGCATAGTTTATGATTTCATATTCATATGTTTCTTTGTGGGCAATGACTTCCTCCGACTTATGGCAATTTATTTTTTTGAAAGAACTAATCAATTTTAAATTGCAGGTTGACAAACTAAGGCAGGAGACTGTAAATGACAAATCGAAATCAATGGAATAGTCGATTACATTCGTAAGGTATAACACTCATCTCATAATGGCAATTGTTTGAGAACCTTTCTAGTATCTGGGTTGGATATTCTGAGTTATCTATACATGCATCATCTTTATCTGTACATAGACAACTAATAGACAACTCTTATACATGCATGTAGAAATGATAATGAAAAACAACTGATGAGAAGATTGTTTTCCAGTAACTGAAGATTCTGTTGTGGATTTTTTATGAATACTTTGAGGATTTTCATGCGTATATAATTTTTCAAAGCTACGGGATACCTTGTCTAAACTTATCTTTGATGAGCAAATTTTTTTCAACTAGGTTCAGAGGAGGCAAATTCTTTTGAAATATGTAGGGTATATAAATTATTCTGATCTGAATGATTATAATTACAAAGCATCCTCAAATTCTTTTTGTCGCCTTTCTTGTATGAGAAACCCCATATTCATCATCTTTATTGTTGTGCGTTTTTACCTGTAGTCTCAGAACTAATGTCACAGAACTATCGAATCCCTTGCCAACGTAAGTCCACTCTCTTTCCCCTTTCAATTTCTTCTAACTTATTTATCAATTTCTCAAATACCCACAAATTTCTTTTCCATTCATTTGTAACAGGGCATCACATGGCTTCTCCCCGAGCGCTTCTCCAATTCCGAAATTGCCCCTGAAGCAGGTTTTGTTAATTTTTGGGTAACATCATATATTCTTCCATTGTAATTTAAGTGATTGGTTGGAAGTTTTAGGATGGGGTATTCAAAAGCAATGATTTTTTGTTTTTTGTTTTTTTTACAGTATATGCATTTTTGGGCATAGTTAGTGCTGTCAATCAACACATAATTGATACAACCCCTTCGCGATCTCGGCCTCCGGGTTTGAGTGATTCATCATTTCCGTGGTCTTTATGTGTTTCCACCCTTAAAGATTTGGAGACAGTAGTTGAAGTGGCAGCACAACACTATTTTGGTGAAGATGGCAAGTGGAATTTCATTGCAGTTACCGAGGGAATTAAGTAAGATGAGTGCCCTTTTGTTGGGTTGAGTTGGGTGTTCTTAGATTTTCCTGTATTGATTGCTTTGTACAAACTCAGGGCAATGGTGAGGTTAGCTTTGTTTAGGGATAGTGGGTACAAGATGGTCTTGCAAGGAGGGGAGGTTACAAATGTCGAGAAGAAGGCGCCTGGGCCCAGACATTTTCAAGGGCGTAATGGCTTTGTACCTTCCAATCTAGAAGCTCGCACTATGTCGGCATTGAGTAGATATGGGGAGAAGGCTAGAATGGCCTCGGATCCAATGTGGGTGAACCGCTTTTCACGACGTTCTGAGACTACAGGTAAAAACATGTTTGTGTTTTTTTAGTAGTTCTTGGTAAATGTTTACAGATGTATAGGTTACAGAGAAAACCAATGTTGAACGAGCATAAAGAAAGAACAAGGTGTGTGTGTGAGAGAGGATTGTGTTTTTCCTTGCAGTGACTTAATTCAGTCTTACTATATTATTACACTAATAACCGTTCCTTCAAATTTTTGATGGTACAGGAACTTGCTGAGATGATTTTCCAGTCAGCATTGTAGATCGGAGTTATTTATTGGCGAGTTGTAGATGTACACTGTTTATTGGCAATGGAAGCTAATTTTCTGTTGATGGAGCAAACCTCGAAATTAAGTGGATGAGATTATTATAAGACTTTATATGCTTATTATATGTTAGTATGGTACTCTTAGGTTGACATTTTAACTATTTTGTAATTTGAATTTGACATGCTTGTAATACTTCATTAATTTTTAATATGATTGAAGTTTAATTTTATTTAATTTTGTTTCATAAACACATGAATTTTTTAATTGTGTATTTGGTTTATAATTGAATTAATATTATAAAAGAAAATATTAAATTATCATAAGCGTAATTAATAAGAAAAAATTGTGTATAGAGCAATGAGTATATATTCAGATAATTGGATGTGAAAACCATTGCTAAAACCTATAGCAATGGAGCTTCAACCGTGGGTATAGGAAAGCAAAATGTGTCTTTAAAACCTATACCAACGGATAAGAAACCGTGGGTATAACACCGAGGTTTTGTCCAACGGGTGAAAAAACCGTCGCTATAGGCTATAGTGACGGCATTTTGCCGTGGGTATAGCTAATTAAAAATGACGGAAAAATATGTCCGTTGGTATAGGTTTTACGGGCTATACCTACGGTTTTTCGCCTTTTACCCACGGATTTTTGCTGTCACTATATGTCAAATTCCTTGTAGTGTCTCACCGTTGGGAACAGCGAGTCTTCAATATTTTAAACTAAACTCGTCGTTGAGAACAACGAGTTTCTAAAAAAAAATGCTACACTCGCCGTGTTCCAACGACAAGCATGAAATAACTAAACTCGCCGTTGGGAACGGCGAGTTTAGTTGTTGAGTCCACGAGCGCAAATACTTTAGCAACTGTCTTCTTCAACGAGGTTATTTATACTAGACTCGCTGCTGGGAATGGCGAGGTTCTTTGAAATTTCACATAATGAAAATTTCTGCTGAACTTGGTGAATTTTAGATAAAAAAATTCATCAATTTTTTAATAAACTAAACTCGTTGTTGGGAACAGCAAGTCTTATCTGAAAATTTTGAACTAAACTCATCGTTGGGAACAACGAGTTTCTAAAAAAAAATTGAACTAGCCCGCCGTTCCTCACAGCGAGCACGAAATAGCTAAGCTTGTTGTTGAGAACGGTGAGTTTAGTTATTGAGTCTCCGAGCGCAATTAGTTTGACAGCTATTATTTTTCTGCAAATAGTTTCGAAAAAAGGCATTAAAAAAATTGATTTGGTATTTCTATTTCGCTGATTGTTTTTTTAAAATAAAAATGGTGGAATATGGCCACATGATTCATTAATAAGTTGTTGATGAAACAATCTTAGAAGAGTGAGAAATTATACAAGCAAGCAAGATGAAACATACAAAAAATCTATATAATAAAACACAAGACAATTTAAAAAAAAAAACTATCAAGTGGTTCCCCTTCAATTGAAACAAAATCAACGATTCAGATTCACAATCCAAAAACATATTTTTTCCTCCCCCAAAACCAAATCCCCCCCCCCCCCCCCCCACCACCACCACCACAACCACACACACACACACAAATCATTACTTTATTACTATCTCTCTATTCTCTCTTCACCTTTTCATGTTCCCCCCCCCCCCCCCCCCCCCCCCCCCCTTTCTCTCTCTATTTACTCAAAATTTAAATTTTCGGATTTCAGGTTTATAAATTTTCAAATTTTTTATGATTTTTTTATTACTCATGTTACATTGAAAATAACAAATATCCCCTCAACTATTAAATTTCATCATTTTCACTCTCAAAGTTCTAAGAAGTTGGATTTACATCCCCATTTTATAATTATTTTTCAACATAGACTAATGGAAACATGGACTTTTATTTACAACTAATTATTGTCATACTATTCAAAATTGAGCGTTCAAAGAAGAAACAAGCGCAACGTACAACGACTTCAGCGCGAATTTTGGCGCGCAATGACTCACCATATTCGGATCCAATTTCGAATTCGAATCCAATCTGGTCGTTTCCTTCCCCTCCAACTGTAACGCAACAACTCTTTCACGTGTCAACGTCTAATAGCATGTTGACTCTGTTAAATGCGCAAAATTCACTTTTTACCTTTCTCTTCTCTTTGTCAATGATAATGACCATCCTCTCTGCCCCAAGGTTCCTAGAGGGGCTTCCTCTTGTTGCCCGCTCTCTTAGCAGGGACGATGAACATTGGCGTTCCTTTGGTGTCCCATGTTGGAAAATGGGTATCTTATCATCATTTACGAACTAGTTTTTGAGTAATTTTTTAAAGAAGATCCTCTATGTATTAGTGAGAGATCTTGATGGATTTGTGTTCTCCTACAGAAGTAGATCAAAATCATATATTTACTTGCTTAAAACGGTTATCAGGTGAATAAGAAGTTGTCTCCCAAAGTGAGGCAGTTGATTTCTGAAAAATGAGTTGAGGGACTTTAGTTTCACATCGAAAAAACAAAGGAATATAAGGGTATGTATATCAACCATTTTCTTGGCATTGTAGATAGCAAGCCAAGAGGCTTTATTTCCCGCGCAGGGGGTTGGGGGGTGCAAATCTCGGACCGAATTACATGCAGATAGTATACACCCACACGTCCTGCGGATATGAATGCCTGACCAACGTAAACCACATCGTGCAGAGCCACTTTTTGCTACAATTTTATTTTCCGATCTGTAACAACCGAAATAAATACAGAAACGGTTTTTTCTGCCGTTACAATAGAATCATTCACTCACCTGTCTGCCGTTACAGCGGTGCATTCATTCACCTAGTTTCCCTCTGTCCCTATATATAGAGGCTCATTCTCCCCTCCCAAGATACACCAAGTCCCCCCCGGTCCTATTCTTCTACTGTCCGGTCGTTCGGTGATAGATTTCAAGGTCTGTTCATTTCGAAAGTGTGGCGTGATGCCTACGTCAACACTCTACTGTCGTTGCATCCTAGGAGACAGATGCCTCAGCAAACTCCAACACCTGGACGAGGCGAATCTGTTTTAAGGAGCTTGTGTGATACACAAATGTAAACATAAATCGATTTGGTTTTGTTAATTTTATTTTCCTTTTAATTTATGGGTTTTCTTCTTCTCATCCTTCTCTGATTATATGCCTCTAAATCAAACTTGCTCTTATTGCAAACAATTTTGTAACCAAAATTTTGTAACAAATTCCCTCAGCGATAGATGATGCTGGCAGTGGTGACCTCTAGATGGACTCTACCTGGAGCGCGATCTCTAGATGGCGATGGCGGTGTTGAGTCCTGGATCCCGATCCCTAGTTGGTGACTAGTGATGGTGATGTCTTAGAGGACTCTCACGACAAGCCCTCTCTCAAGCCGACGATGGTAAGCATCGTTGTCTTCCTGACGAACTTCTACTATTGTGTCTATCCTTGCTCGGCGATGTTGGAGAAGCGAAGTGATGCCTCTGGCTGTGTTGATGGACATCTTCATATGGCCCATCCGTAGTAGCTCCTTCGGTCATGAGGGACTGTGTCCATGGACGTGGCTGATTGTTTTACAGTGATATCTGGTACTGGGTACGATTTTTTTTATATACCAAACTAGTAAAAATGGGGTAGACTCGGAAGTAGGGTATGGTTCCTTTTACCTCTAAATTAGGAGTAACTTTAGTAGTATTTTATAATATATATATTTTTTATTAACAAAAAAAATGAAAATTGATGGGACCCACGTAGTGGGATGGGTTTGGATTGACAGGCGCAGATGTCCAATCCAGATCATGTGGGGTGTCAGTGAGAGGTGAGGCCAACGGGGGGACATGAAGGCCCACTGTGATTAAGAGATAATGATGATATAGGGATGGCAACAGGTCCGGGCCAGCCCGGGACTGGCCCGGCCCCCTCCTATCCGATCTGAACCGCGAACCGGCCCCCTACCCATGGGGCTGATCCGGTCCTTTAAAATGGCCAAAAAGCCCGGTTTGGCCCAGCCCGATTGAGGACGGGACCGGCTGAACCGGCCCGCCCGGGTTCGGGCCGGGTCCGGGCCAACAGTTGGCTTTAGTTTTTTTTTCCAAAAAAAAAAAAAATTACCAAAATGCCCCCAATGGATTTATACTGGCTAGTTTTGGGGGGTACTCTGGGAAATCAAAAAATTTGCATATTCTATATATACCACACCATTTCTTTCATTTCTCTTCACTAATTCACTCAAATCTCTCATTCTCTCTACTATCTCTCCAATCAACAATAACAATCAAGTGATCAACACTCTCTCAACTTTGCAAGATCAAGTCTCTCTACATTTTGAAGGAAGGAAAATCAACAACAATCAAGTGATCAACAACAACAATCAAGCTCGCTTAGTAACTGGCCATTTTTCTTCCATTTGGTTGTGGTCCAAAACCTCCATCATATCTTGCTCAAAACAATTATGCAGGAAGATGAGTTATGACAATTAGGCATGGTCAAGAAGATGTGTACATCAACATTTGCTTGCAATTATGGTGGTAGCTAGCTTCTTCTCCGACCATCCCCTCCTCCGACCTCCTCTCTTTCTCTTCCCCTGTACCTGAGTGCCTCATCTCCGACCGTCTTCCCTTGCGCCTTCCACCACCACCACAAGAAGCTTGCCTCCTTCACCCTCCTCAACACCTGGTGCCCTCTTCTTCTCCTTTCCTTCAACCTTCGGACCTTCAGCTTCACTCGGCGATGCTTTCGGAGTTGGAGCTCAGCAAATTAGGGCCCAATGAGAGGGCACGACACACCGTCAACACCCCCCCCAGCTACTGAACCCCCACCACCCCCTCCTCAGCCTGTGGCTTCCCCTATCCCTCATCCAAACCCACCCCTGGTCATGCCCCACGAAGGGGATTCCCCTAGGCTCAGACAGGCTATTTCACCCCCGCGGGCACACCAGAGTGCACATCATCGACGGGGGGATAGAGCCGAT
The DNA here is from genome assembly GCA_017893485.1 of Hemerocallis citrina. NCBI lineage: Eukaryota > Viridiplantae > Streptophyta > Magnoliopsida > Asparagales > Asphodelaceae > Hemerocallis > Hemerocallis citrina. Next base: position 254,219,266 of record CM030364.1, read on the forward strand.
CATCATCATCACCAGTGGGAGGACAGGCGGCCGTTGGGATGGGCCCATAGAGGGGTCCTCCTATGAGCCATTATGGGCATAAAAGAACCCCCCCCCCCCCCATGTGCTAACATAACACCAACAGGCATCACGACCAGCACCCACAAACAGAGAGGCACCACAGGTACCACAACAATCAGAATTATCACAGAGGACAGGAAAACAAGCCTATGGAAGCCACACCAGTTATGAGGCCCCCAGCAAACCTCCCCACCCTCCTCAACATCGCAACTCATCCTCAGCCAGTCCACCCCCTCCGAGAGCACCCACACACCACAGTATACCTCCAAAGCAGTCCCCCCTCCTACTAAACACTTGGCCTCCTCCTCACATCACTCAGAGCAACCCCTTCCATAGTCTGAGCCAATCGACCCTCTCAAGTCCATTGTCATCTGGGCCCAAAGAGGGGAGCCAGAAGGGACTCGAGAGAGAGTGGAACAAGCTGCAGTTGGAGATTCAACCGAGAACTGGCAGGAAGTAACAAGAAAAGGTAAGAGCAAAGCCAGGTCCCCACCCCCTCCCCAACAAGAAAACCAAACAAAGCAAAGAAAAGGCAAATGAAAGCCAGTACCATGCTTCAACTGCGGCGATCTAGGCCATTACCTTAAAGAGTGCACCAAGGAGGTGCGGTGCCTCAAGTGTATGAAGTAGGGTCATCTTTCATATGTGTGCACCAATATAGTCGAAACCCACATTGATGAGGAACGCCCTGTTAATAGAGGGAGATTGCCCGACAACCCCACTCTGATCCGACTCGCCAAGAGCCTGGATATCATCAACAATGAGGAGAAGTGGCTGCGACAATGGTGTGCAGTGGCCAGAGTGAGATCAGAGAGGCCCTCCGAGACCCACCTACTCGAAGCACTAGAATCTAAGTGGCCGATGAAGGCACACAAAGATTGGGTCGCAAAAAAACTTTGTCACCTCCAATACTTGGTATCCTTCCCTTTGACAGAGAAGGTAGGAGAGGTCACAGGAATGGGGGTAGTGGACTTCGGCCACTTCACAATGGAGTTCTTTCCATGGTCACCGAGCTTCGGAGCGGAGCTCCCCCAAGGCGAACTCTTCTGGATATGGATACATAATGTGCCATTGCATTTTTGGAAAAGAGGGGCGTTAAAGAGATAGTTGCCGACTTCGGATCAGTTGAAGATGTCGACGAGAAGACGGGGCGTCGCTCCGAAATTGTATCAGCAAGGGTTCTTATCAGGAGCATTGATATATCGCAGATGCCATGCTTTGCCAAAGTATACTCCTTCGATGATTTATACCTCATTCGATTCATGCTCGACAAATGAGCAGAGTCAGAGTTTGAAAGATCGGCCATCACATCCCCCACTCTTCCCAAAGCTCTCAGAAACGGCCGCTCATACGCTCAAGTGATCTCTCCAGTTAGGGACTTGACCATCGATGGGGCTCATGAGATCGAGCGAGCGCATAGGGAACTCATCAAAGAGGCGAGAGGAAAGGAGCGACACCAGGACCAGGTGGAGGAGGGATCAGTGCCGACGAAGGAATCTCCGATCAGAGTTGGGCGAGATAGAGTTTTGACCAACAGATCCAACGGCCCAGATGCACGGAATTCAAATCTACAATCAACTCCAGATTTGGGATGGTTGGCAGTCACAGAGGCGACCCACCAAAAATAGGGTCAAAAGAAACCCAAAAATGGGAGCCTATGCCTCGAAGCTGGTGGAGTTGGTAGGGAGGCTAGGCGAAAGGGGAACAAAGGGGAGACAGACTGCACAAGAGCTGCAAAAGGCAAAAACACTTTGCTTGTCGACTTGCAAAACGACATGCAAAGTCGTTCGGCAAAGGAGCAAGAGCAGGTGCCGCGAGCGGAGCAGGGAAGGGAGACAGACTGTGAAAGGGCCAAAAAGGGCAAAAGCAACCTGAGAATCAACATGCAAGACGACATGCACAGTCGAAACCCAAAGAAGCAAGAGTTGGTAGTATTGGGTTGTGGGTCGAGAGGGGAGCATGCCAAGATGGGATACACAACGAACAAAGAGCGGAAAGTTGGCAGTGGCTCCGCCCAAAGTGGGAGAGGCATAGGCACTGATGCCTCTGCGCTCGAAGAGAGGAAAGCTCAAAGAGGAAACAAAAGAAATGAAGTTGGTAATGGCAACAAAGACGAAAGAGGAGGAAGGGATAAGGACGCAGTCAGCGCCTCGCTTCACACGCCATCTGCCTCGAGCGCAGACCCAGCGTCTCAGAAGAAGCCACGTGTCCCCTTAATTCAAGTGGCAGGCTCAAGATGCGAGGAGGCAGATACAATACTTCGCGGAGGAGAAAAGAACTTAAACGACCCCCATTTAGATGAGAGGAGTACCAGGGGGGGTTATTTAATAATGTTATTGGGCCCAAAGAGGGATCCAAGATGTATTACTCTGTTATTGGTCCTTCTGATACTACGATTAATCACAATGAGCAGCGGCATGGGGCGAATAGCGGGCCCACAGAGGGGTCTGCTATGGAAGCTCCCCTAATTACGGAACCTGCAGATAGCAATGAGGACATGGAAGGGCACCTAAATTTAGATGAAGAGTTCTCATTTACGGATGAGGAGTCAGAGGAGCTTGATTATGTGGCGGACACTCAGCGGGACATCTCTCCAGAGATTGTCTTATCCACCTTGCCAGAATTAGCGCCTGGTTATAGTTCTAGTACGTCAGACAGGGTTGCTGGATTCAGGGTACGACGGACACCGAAGAGGGCTCATGTGGATTCCCTGGATGACTATCTAGAGGTAGCTACGGCGGCCAAAGCTATTAAGTTCGATGACGGAGGTACGAAAAGTTTTTAAGCGTCTATATTAAATTTCATGTCAGATTCTGATATTTTTAGCCTAGCTCAAACTTGTGGCTTAGAAATTTGTGACCCAGAGTGTAATGCTCTCCTGCTCAAAAAAATTAGGGGTTGGGAAACTGAAAGAGCTACGACAAGCTCTCAGAAAGACCAACGATCCAACTCTGGGTTAACGGAGGTCTTGGAGGAAGACACCCGTCATCCACCCATGATCAACCTAGACATAGTGCCCCAATGAAATACATTATTCTGAAATGTTAGGGGGCTGGGGGATAGGGGGAAGAGAGATATGGTGCGGGACGTTATTAAGAGCTCCAAGGCAGAAGTGGTAGGATTACAGGAAACCAAACTCGCGAACGGGTTTAAACTAAAAAGAGTAAGGGGCAACAGAATCAAGAAATGGGTGCTACGCCCGTCCGCATGAGCATCGGGGGGGATTGCTATTGGGTTCAACCCGGATATCTTCACCTGCACCGAGGAGTACAGTGGAACGTTTTTCCTGACTATCCGATTAAAGCAACGATCTGATAATTGGGTGCAGACAATCACTGTCGTCTATGGGCCGAACGTGGCTACAGATCGAGACGTGTTTTGGCAATAGCTTATCGGTATTCGACAAGGATGGTCGGGACCCTGGATAGTCGGGGGGGACTTCAATATCACCAGATTCGCTTTTGAGCACAAGGGAAGAGGTTCCAGTGAAAGACATCGAGAAGAGTTTAATAGGGTGATCACGGAACTAGAGTTGATCGATATCCCAATCAATGACCAACTATTTACATGGTCCAACATGCAAGCAACCCCGATTATGGCCAAATTGGACAGGATACTAGTATCGATGGATTGGGAGGCTAAATTCCCATTAGCAAGTGCTAAATCTGTCCCTAAACCTACGTCAAATCATTCCCCGGTCCTACTTGATGCTGCGGTACAGGGATCTCAAAGACTAAGGAAGTTCAGATTTGAGAAGGCTTGGCTAGAAATTCAGGGATTTCACCACATGGTGATGGAAAACTGGGCGCTCCCAACCACTGGTTCGGATGCTGCATCCCTATGGTGTGAAAAAGTCCGGAGATTGAGAAAGCGGCTGCGTAGATGGAATCGGGCCAAATTCTTGACCATCTGGCGTGCTAAAGATTCCTTTTTGGAAGGAATTGATGAACTAGAGAGATTGGAAGAAACGAGAGTCCTGTCCTAAGAAGAAAGACACAGGCTACTAAAGCTCTGACAAAATATCGCCAATCTTTATAAGCTGGAGGAGATCAAATGGCAACAAAGGTCGAGGATTTCGTGGCTCAAAGAGGGAGACGCGAATACGGCCTACTTCCACCGAGTGGCAAGCGCAAGACGTAGATCCAATCTAATCCTGTTACTACAGACGGACACGGGAACATCGCAAGATGAAAATGTGATTTCCAAAACCTTTCAAGATTACTACAAGGGCCTCTTTGGGAAGAAGAGTGACTTCAAAGTCCCACTCAGGGATGACTTTTGGCAGGCCTGTCAGAACGAGTCAGTGCAATCGCTATCCAATTTGAAGGCACCTTTCTCGAAAGCAGAAGTGGAAGAGGCCATCAGTCTAATGGGATCAGACAAGTCGCCGGAGCCAGACGGATTCCCAATGATGTTCTTCAAGGTGTTCTGGGAAGAAATAAAAGGGTACATTATGGCGTTGATGGATGAATTCTTCCACAACAATCTCAGATTGGGCATGTTCAACTTTGCAAAAGTTGTCCTGATACCTAAGCAGGTGGAGTCTACGAGGGTGGGGGATTTTAGACCGATTAGCCTCATAAAATGTTCGGTTAAGATCATCACCAAGGTCCTGGCCATCCGCCTGGGGAGCATAATGGATAGTTTAATTAGCATAACACAGACTGGTTTCATCAAGGAAAGATGTATCTTGGACTGTGTGGCTACTGCAGAACAAGGTATCCACCGCTGCCACACGGGCCAGTCTAAGAATTTCCTCCTCAAACTGGAGTTTGAAAAAGCATATGACTCCGTCGACTAGGAGTGCTTGCTGGAAGCTCTCAGAGGGAAAGGCTTCGGGGTTAAATGGATTAGGTGGATCAAACAGTGTTTATACACTAGTAAAACGGCAATCTCGGTTAACGGCCGGCCGGTGCTACCGTTTTCTTGCAAGAAGGGACTCCGGCAGGGGGATCCGCTGTCACCTCTGCAATTCAATATCATAGTAGATGTGCTGAGGGGCATGCTTGACAACTGCAGGAGGAGGGGATGGATAACGCCCGTGGCTAGCACCAACTCTAACAAAGGGTGCACGATTCTTCAGTATGCTGATGACACCCTACTCTTTGTTAACGGGGATAGGTCAGAAATTATCTGCTTTGAAGGGGCCCTCTATTGTTTTGAAGTCTGGTCAGGTCTCAGGATTAATTTCCACAAGAGTACTTTGATTCCAATTGCACTTTCCGATGTAGATGCACAGGAACATGCGACCATACTAAATTGTATGACAGACGAGTTCCCAATCAAATATTTCGGGCTCCCACTCAGGCCAGGGAAGCTTACTAAGACGGACTGGCTACCTATCATAGACAGGGTGGAGGACATACTGTCAGGCTAGAATGGAAAATCGCTGTCCCTCGGTGGCAGAGTGGTACTCATCAATTCGGTGTTGTCTAATCTGCCCATTTACTACATGTAGTTTTTTGAGCTTCTTAAATGGGTTATCCAAAGGATTGACCAAGTCCGAAAACATTTCCTCTGGAAAGGGGCGGACTCGAATAGGGGGGGTACCACCTGATCAACTGGAGTATTGCATGCATGAAAAAGAAACATGGAGGGCTAGGCATCATCGACCTAAGAGACATAAACCTTGTCTTATTGGGAAAATGGTGGCGGAAGGTCTTTCACCACAGCGGGGAAGGATGGCAGGACTTCATTCAACCATACCTTCAGGGAAAAGGTACGAGAAGTTTAGGCTTTCGAGTAGGGTCTAGAGTTTCTCGCTTCTGGAAAGGAATAACCAAAACAAGCGGACCTTTCAACTCAGCAGTTACAGCTAATATTGGTAATGGAAGGTCCACCAGATTCTGGTGGGACAAATGGTGTGGTGCCCATATCCTTAAGGAGACTTTCCCAGAGCTTTATGAGAAAACGACTCGACCGAATTTAACTGTGGTCGAGACATGGAAGAGGGGCAATTGGAGACCGCCTTTCCGAGGAACTCTTTCCCTAGAGTTACAGCAGCAACTGCTTGAACTGCAAACACACATTACACGGACTGGTGCGATGTGCGCTCAAGGCCCAGATCAGATGCACTGGAGACTAGAGACCAAGGGAGCTTTCACTGTTAGATCTCTGTATCATCGAATTCACTGCCGAGGGTGCAGACCTAGTTGAGCACAGGTGCTATGGAAGGCCAAAACCCCCTTAAAGTCAGGGTCTTTCTCTGGCTATTGCTCAATTATGCAATCCTTACCAGAGAGAAACTTGCCAAAAGACAACCCCAGATAGCGACCAACTGCGGATTCTGCAACGTGCATATGGAGGATCTGAATCACCTTTTTATTCACTGCCAAAGGAGTAAGGCAACTATGACAGAGGTATTACGGGCCTTAGGAACAAGTGACTACCCCAATGAATACGAGGACTTGTGGATTGGCCTCAAATTTGCCTCGGTACAACACGAAATGAAGGATGCTTGGTACATACCCATTGCAGCAACTATTTGGGTGTTATGGCTAGACAGAAATAATTTTTATTTTCGTGCTTCATGTAATAGTATTTCTGGTAACCTTACTCATATCATGCATCTTATTTCCTTTTGGGCCACAGCTGCTGCCACATGAGCGAGAGAGAGGATTTTCAGAGTCTTCCAGGTGGAGGAATTTGATGATGAGGATGTAGAGTTTGGTCCGACACTGGACTGAGGGGTAGGCGCCATTCACACTTATATGGAACATGCTACATGTTACATTGGATCTCCATTAGCAGCAACTTCCTCTACTTTGTATGTTGTTTTGTCTTGATCTACTGTACTTTTGGTTGTACTTTGTATGGATGATTAGACCCACCCGCCAGGGTTTTGTTGGAGGATTATGTTTTATTTTCTGCACTGTACTTTTGTATTTCACCCGGTATGCCGGGGTTATTTTATTAATTTCTTATTAATGAAACAGGGTGGCGTTATTCCACCTTTAACCTAAAAAAAACAACAATCAAGCTCTCAACTCTCAAGTCTCAACTTTCTCAACAATCATTCTTCAAACTTCAAGCACTCCTACGGTATTTTAGTATTTTTTTAATTTGTAGAGTTAACCTAGTTGATTATTCTCATATACATCTCTTAATTAGTTTGAGTTTTCTTGAACTTCTTCCTCTCATTTTTTTAGATTTTATTTATAATTTTGGTAAAGTGGTAAAACATACATACACTACTCGCTCACTAGTTTTTGATATTGTTGTTATTTTTTAATTGAGATAGATTGTTGCTTTCTCTCAAATTTTTACATACACTAGTTTTTAATAGTTAAATGGCCTCTAATCGATCACGCGGCGGTGGTAGACATAGTATTCAAGAGTCCACTAGTCATAACATTCCTTCCATTCCAAATCCATATATAGATAGTGAAGAAACATTCATGAATTATGATAGTTTTCCCAGTTTGAATGAAACACACTCAAATCCTATAGAAATAGAAGATCATGAAGAACCACAACCATCGGAACAAGGTCATTCTTTAACCTCAAGGAAAACAAGAGGGACTACTTCCGAAGTACACAATTATTTCAATTTTGTTCCTTCAAAAATGATAAGAGTGTATGACTTAAAATATATAAGAAGTGTCAAACACCATATAAATTTAAAATACGATCGGGCACGGGTACACTTCAACGTCACTTAAACAAATGTCAACCACAATTTTCGAAAAACAATCTCACACAACAAAAAATACATCCTAAAACTGGTTAAGTAGATAGTCATAGCTATGATCACGATCTCGTTCGTAGGAAAATGGCTAAGTTAGTAATTAGGGGTGAATTACCATATTCGTTTGGTGAAAAAAATATGTAGAGACTTTTGTACAAACCTCCTTCAACCTCCATTATAAAAAGATTGCTAGGAATGTAGTTAAGAGTGATTGTAAATTAGTTTACAATGAGACTAAAAATTTTTTGATAGCAACACTAACATCACTAAACACTAGAGTTTCATTGGCATCGGATGGGTGGGTAGGAGTAAACGGCGTTCCAATGATGTGTGTAACATGTCATTGGATATATTCGGATTGGGTACTTCAAAAGAGGATAATTTCATTTGGATATGTTAGGTACCCACATAAGGGTGAAATTATAGGCATACACATTATTACAAAAAAAAAAAAACCCCCCAAAATACCGTCCCGGCCTGCGAACCGGCCCGAACCGGCCCGAACCGGCCCGACCCCTACCCTTGGGGTCGGGGGCCAGGTCCAGGCCAAGGTTTTCAACCATGAGCCCGGCCCGACCCTGCCCGACCCGGCCGCGTAGTCTTCGAGCCCAGCCCGGGTAGGCCCGGGACCGGGCAAAGCCCGTGTTAAGCCGGTTCGGCCCGGCCCGAGTGGCCCGATTGCCATCCCTATGATGGTAGGTGAGGTGAGTGAAGTGAAATGGGGGCGGGCCGGCCCGGAGCCCACGGCCCAGTGGGAGTTTTGATTGAATGTTGAGTCAAAATCAAGAAGGTGGTAGAGAGGAGGGCCCCCACATGGTTGCCTTGGTAGAGCTCATATTCATCCATGAGAGCATATGTAGTCTGTCTTGAATCAAATTTTGGGTATTTGACAAATATAAATAGAAAAATTGGCTTTGCGCTGCAGTCATCAATTGCAAAAAAAATGGGTATTTGAAAATTTCAAAAATATCAGGCGAAAGACAAATTTTTGTCTGAAGTAAAAAAAAATTAAATTAAATAAAATATTGGAACGGATGGGAATTTTTTTCCTGTCCATCCAAATTTTTAAATAAAAAAAATTAGAAAAATAACCCAATCTCGAAATTCCTTTCCTCGTCCTAGGAATGAGGTGGTTTTTGTTTTTTTTAATTTTTCGATCGGACGGGAAATCTTTTCTCGTCCTTCGTTGTTTTTTTTTTTGGACGGAAAATTAATTTTCGTCCGATACTTTTCAGAACAGTCAAAATATCTCTGACGAATTTTTTTCGTCCCATGCAACAGATGATAAATCATCTTCCGATCGCTATATTTTTCAAAATCCCAAATCTTCTGTCATATTTGGCAGTTTCCTGTTCACCAAGAACCTAAATTTTGGGTTTTTGGCCAACGGGTACAGCGCTCTTTTTCTCATTTATTGAAAAAAAAGGAAAAATAGCCAACGACTACAGATGGTCTGAGTCCTATAACAGCCACCACAAAATAAAAATAAAAGTAATAATAATAATAATAATCTCTAATATCTAATCTCTAATAATATTATAATGGAAGAAGGCCTTAGTGTCATTTGTAAATGTGTTGTCATTCTACCAACCCGTGTAACACACGTGCATAACTATTATAAAGGAGATCCTAGGTTCAAATCAAGACTACATCTAAATTTTTATTTTAAAAAACTATATTTACTAAAACGTGCATCACATGTGTAAACTACTAGCAATAATAATGAAGGAAGCTCGTTTAGAACACAAATTCAACGTGGTCCTGTAAGCCTTTTAGACTTAAGAAGGCTTGTGTAGAGGAATGGCAATATATAGCACACAATTTCTTCACGATGAATATGATGTGTTTTTTTTTTTTTTTTTTTTTTTTTTGGAGGGAGATATGATGTTGCTGTTGAGAGTAAAAGACTAGGAGTTGTGAGGTTTTACGTTGAATGGGGATGGTCCAACGTGGGGCACATATCAAATCTCAATACATTTTCTTCACTATTTTGCTAAGAAAACTACATTAGAGGTATGCTTTGAGTTTAGGGGTGGCGAACGGGTCGAACGGGCCGATCCGGGTCCAACCCGTGCGGATTGGCACGCTCGAGTATGCGGGCCGGGCCGGGTTGGCCTCTTATGCGGGCCGAGCCAGGCCGGGTCAATTTCCCATTTGGGTGGCCCGCCCAACCCGTGAACCCTTTAGGGCTCAACCCGGGTTGGGCCGGGTCGACCCGCGGGTTGGTCCGTTTAATAAAATATATATTTTAATTTTTTTTATTTTTTATTTTTTTTTGGTAGCTTAAATTGAACTAATAATAATAATAATTTTATAAATGATGTATACAATATTACAATTATACAAACAACCATATTTTTGTTTGATGAATATTACATTTCTTAAAAAATATTAATACTAAGTAATACTACTTATAAGTATTTGTACTACAATTCTTCAAATATCCCCAAAATTTGGTTAATTATAATACTACGTATGTAATTCAGTAATAATACTAATAAGTAATAATACTACAATTCTTCAAATTGAATCAAATATCCCCAAATGATGTTTAATTATAATACTAAGTAAGTAATAATACTAATAAACAAAAAAAACCGTAATAATAATAATAAGATTGAAAGAGTGAAATTGACAACAAATTTTGAAATTTTATTCATATGAATTTAAGTGATACAATTTGAACAATTTATAACGAAATGAAGAATTCAATTCACAAATAAGTTTTATACAATAACATATTTCTTATATACAATTTTAATTGACTACAATTTTTCTAATTTAACATAAGATGAAAAGCTGTTGTTGTTGTTGTTGTTGTTCTTCGGGCGAGTTGCTCCCACTTGTAGAACTTGATAGTGCTTTCCCTTGCGTCCTATCTTCAGCCTTCAGCCAGTCTTCTGTGCAAACGAGCATCTCCAACGACTCGGGCTTCAACCGATTTCTGTAATCAGATAGAACCCTGCCACTCGTAGAAAATGCACTCTCAGAGGCAACTGTAGAGACAGAAGGAGTTAGCAAATCTTTAGCCATAATAGACAGAATACTAAAAGTGCGTTCATGTTCTTTCCACCATTGTAAAATATCTAGTGGGGAAAGAGTAGGCTCAGTATCCTGTTGGTTATACCAATTTAATTTATTTGGTTGATTAGTCCTAGGTTTTTTAGATTGAATTTGTTCAAGTAGACTAAATGTTCTATCACCAATTCTACTTTTACCCTTACCTTTAGAACTACCAGAAGAAGAACTAACTACAGAAGTTGTACTACTAGAAGCAAAACGTCTATCATAATAATCATACAAGTTATTTAATGTAGATTCAAACTGAACTAAAAAAGTAGCGCAATCAATTGTTAATTCTACATTGTTATCTAAACATGCAAAAAACATTTCTATCAAATTCTTCGTACCTTCTAATTTGATACGAGGATCCATAACAGTAGCAACACAAATCAACATAGGAGGAGGAAAATAATATTTCAAAAATTTTTAAAATGCAGGTATTACAATGTCACTAATATAGGGATCATTTAATATTTCGTTAAATATTTGCATCATGCTAACTAATTCAATGAAAATGCTACTAGAAGTAGATTCATATGTTTTTGAAAACCTTAAAGTTGCGGTTTTAAAAGGTTCTAAAAATTTCAACAAAGCTTCGGCAAAATACCAATCGGGCGGAGTCATTTCAAAATTGTGCATATTTTTTGCGATACAAAAATCATTTACAACTGCTTTATAATCGGTGACAACATTCAATAAAGCAAAAGTAGAATTCCATCGGTGTCTAACATCCTTTGTAAATTTTCTAAAAGGAACATTTCTAACCCTACACCAAGCTTTCCATTCTTGTAAAATGCTTGGACTTAATGCAATGAAATGTACACAATTTCTAATTTTAACTATATATGGATCAGCTATTCTTAATGCATCTTGAACACATAAATTTATAATATGACATGCACATCTAACATGAAAAATATTGTCAGATGGAGGGTTTAATACAAATTTTAAAGTAGTAATTGCTACATTGTTGTTAGATGCATTATCAAAACTAATAGCCATAATTTTATCGCGAATATGAAAAACATCACAAATTTCTATAATACGGTTTGTTATTTCAGCGCCACTATGGGGATACGGCAACGACGCAAGTGATATAATTCTTTTTTGAAGAATCCAATCATTGTCGATCCAATGACAGGTTATTCTCATCGTTGGAATATTGTTGACACCCGTCCAACAATCCGAAGTTAAACTAACCCTACAAGTTAAACTCCATAAAATTGCAATCAACGCGTCCTTCATTTCAACATACATTTTAAAACAATCCGATTTGCAAGTATTTCTCGGAATTCTTCTAAAATAAGGGTTTAAGGCCGTTTGATTAAAATTTTCCAAGTTCCTACTCTCGGGATAGGAAAATGGCAACACTTCCTTAATGACTAATCGGGCCATTTCCCGACGAACGAGTTCGGGATCATAAGGGTGGCTATCTACTTGACCGGTCCTAGGGTTAATTTTTTGTTGGCCTTGTATTTGATCAAGAAGTTCTTTGTGATTATGTTGTATGTGTCTACTAATTGTACCGGTGCCGTCACCCCTCTTGAATTTGTATGTTTTGCTACATGTTTTACACACTTTCAAACCTACACCCAGAATATGTTCGTCCGGGATATACTCATAAAACTTGTGCCAATCGCTAGTTTCTCCTCTACTTTTCCTACTACTACGGGGTTGTGTGGTTTCGGGTTGTTGTTGTTGTTGTTCTTCTTCTAATTGAATGTCACCTACAACATCCATGTCGTGTGTACCCCATTGTTCCATAGTAGGATCAATGTAATCTTGGGCGGGATCACTAATTGGGACAATTGGTGGCCTACGTGAAGAGGAGGAGGAATCTTGTCCGCTATGACCGCTACCGCGTGATCTAGACATAATGTGGTAATGCGCTCAAAATATGTAAAAAAAAATCTACAATGTAGGAGCGGACCGAGCGGTGAATTATACAAAAAAAATCTAAAAAACAAGAGGGTTGAGATAGAGAAGTTCAAAAAACAAACAATAATTTTAACTACAACGCAAAAAAAAATTTAATAAGAGAGATAGAGAAATTTTGATACCGTTCACCGTAGAATATGCGTATGTAAAAAAAAAACCGTGAAATTAAGAAGAAAAACTAAAAGATGGAGGAGCGCTTTTCCGATTCCGCAATTAAAGAGTTGAGAAGAGGTTGAGAGTTGAAGAGAGTTGAAGACGTTGAAGACATTGAATTTTGTTTTCGATACGACCGAAATTTGATCGTGTATATGCCTCCTTGTACAATTATTTGATGAACACTACAATTGTTCAAAAATTTCTTTAAAATGATGTATAATAGTAGAGAGAGTAAGAGAGTGAGGTGTAATTTTTTTTGAGAATTTTAGGGAATATTTATAGGTGAATTTGAGGGAAAAAACAAAAAAAAAAAAAACAAAAAAAAGCAACGTTCGGCTGCCCACTGCCAGCAACGGCTCTAAGAGCCGTTTGCTGTGCTGTCCCAACGGTCGAACCCACGTGTGTCGACCCGTTCGACCCGCGGGTCGAACGGTCGGCCCGTCACGGGTCGAACGTTCGACCCGTACGGGTCGAGCGGGTTGACACACACGGGTCGACCCGCGGGTTAGCGGGTTTAATTCGTTTTTTTAACGGGTTCGTGGGCCGGGTTTCGCGAATTCGATTCGCGTATATTGCGACCCGGGTCGACCCGGTAGTGTTCACCGGGTTCGACCCGAACCCGTGAAAGTCTTCAGCGGGCCGGGTTCGTGGGCCGGGTCGCGGGTGGGTCGGCGGTTGACCCGGCCCAGTTGCCACCCCTATTTGAGTTGCATGCCATTCATCCACTAAGAGCATCTGTAGTCATTTTAGTTAAAAAATGGAAATATGAAAATTTTAGAAATAGCAAATAGCATAAACGATGCAGCTAGTCATCTATACTAAAAAAATAGATTTTTTTTGAACGAAACGAAAGATGGTATACCGTTTGAACATAGCGAAGAAAAAAAAATGAAAGACGGAAGATCATCTGCCGTCTGATAAATTTTTAAAAAATTAAATAAAAAATTGTGAAGGACGGGAGATGAAATCATTGTTTCATCTGCCGTCCAACACAAAATTTCTAATTTTTTTTATTATTTCCAATAATGTGCACAGTGTGATGAATTAAAATAAAAAAAATAAAAATAAAAATAAGGACGGGAGATCATCTCCGTCCAACACCTTTTTCACTAATTTTTTTTTTGTTTTTTTTCCTCAAGTGTCACCGTCGGACTTCCTATTTTTTTTTTTTAATATATTTTTTTTTCAAACGCCAAATCATATGCCGTCCCAAACTTTTACAAATTTTATCTCAGACGGCATATCATATACCGTCCAATACTAAGATGTTAAATCATTTTCCGATTTCTAAAATATGCATAATGCCATTTCCGTTGCCAAATATAGACGTCTCATGTTCATCCGAAACCAAAAAAAATAGTGTATTAACGACGACGACTATAGAGATTTTTTTTTCTTTCCAAAATATCTATTTTTTGGATGTATAGCCAATGACTACAAATGCTCTAACTAGCCTTATGATCCAATTAAAATCAAATTTTGTAGCATCAATCACGATGTCCCTAGAAAAATTCAATTTCCTGTTAAAGATAAGTTTTCTCTTCAATTAGTTAATTATAATCCAAACTAATTGATTCAAGTAAAAGTTTTGAATCATGATCGCAACTCTCTAATTATGTATATTAACTTTCCAACTCTTCAATTAGTTAATTTTAGGAATGGTGGAGGTAGACTGGTGGTATCTTTTGTTAATTCATACCTTGTGTTGTATTTTTTCACCGTTATTGAATTATTTTGTTATTTTTCAATAATAAGCCAGAATTGAAGAAAGAAAAAAAAAATAACGACTACACATAAATTTTATGAGAGAGAAATTTCCCATAAATATCTTGGAATAGAACTCAAACCAATGTAGTACATGATATGGAGTACAATCTACATATGAATTTTTTTGATGAACCTACACATGAATTGTATTCAATATTCTCCATCTGTACTTTTTCTTATATTCTAAGTCTATGAGTTCCCCAAATCTCAATCAGAAGAATCCCTTAAATTTAGTGTCACACGACAAATCTCAGTCACACATGGTAGAAACACTTTAGAACAGAGTGTTGTCCTTTGGTGCCTAACCCTAAACCTTCAGCTACAAATAGCCATTCTGAAAATGGAATATATTCTCCCCGGGTACTTCTGAGTTTTTTTTTTTACCACAGATTTCACCCAAATTAAGTTGGAGGGTATTTAACACAAGATAAACTGTGTTAAGGTACAATTTTGAAGCAGTACAACTCTTAATAACTCTTCTTTTGATTAGGTTTTTGTGTGTCTGTGTGTAAAATCACCATATATAACTTGCTTTCTTTGAATGAATTGGTTCAGCCTGGTTCATGTATAAACCGGTTGGTTCTTTTCAGTAAGAATTATTGGTTCGGTACTGAACTAAGCAATTTACGCTTCCGGTTGATCCAGTCCGGCTTTGAGAACATTGGACCAAGATATGGCCAATTTTAAGTTTCCTACTCTAATTGACTAACAAGAGTGGAAATTTCATATGTTGCTTCCAGATCATATTTATTTATTTATAAAGTCAATAAGTTATGCATTTTATAGTCATGTTTTGCACTATCATAGCCCTATTCTATTTTACAATCTTAGAAGATAAAAGAGTCGCATAAAGGAAGGGCTCTTCATCACTTTGATAGTGAAATTTCTATATGCTGCTCGGCAAACAATATACCTGTGTCCTTTTAAGAAAAATAGAAATGGACAATGATACTTTTTATTCATTCAATTTGGTAATAAACGAAGGACCTTTCTGAGCCTCTGAGGACAAATTTACAGTCAGAATTGCATGTGTATAAAGTTACCAATGATTGTGCTATACATATCCAAAGTGCATACAAATGCTACCTTTTTTTCTTCTTCTTGTATCTCCACTACTTTCTATACATTATTATAGTAGATTTTAGGCTAATTTTTTTTAAAAAAATTGTCATATATTTTTGATATTTTTCAAATAACTATCTTAAACATATTTTTATATGCGTAACACTTTCAATCTATATAATAAAATACAAAAAAAATATCAAGTGGCTCTCCTTCAATCCCCTCAAAATCAAAGGTCCAGATCTAACTTCACAAAGTCCATTCCCCCCCCCCCCCCCCCCCCCCCCCCCCCCCCCCCCCGCGAAAGTTTTCCCCCAAAACGCTTCCGATTTGAATTTTTCATGGGGGGTCAACTCCGTGAGTTCTCACCAAATTAGTTCTCAACCGAAGGGCTCCATATATATATATATATATATATATATATATATATATATATATATATATGGGGGTTGTTCGGTTGCAAACGGGCCGGAACGGGTCGGTTCGCACGGACCCGTGCGAACTTCGATCTGGACCGTTGGATCGAAGATCCAACGGTCCAGATTTTTTTTCATAAAATCTTGCCTTAACCCGTTCTTGCCAACGACGGGTTAAGGCAAAATTTAATAAAAAAAGTTGGCCTTAACCCGTTCTTCGGAATAACGGGTTAAGGCTATATTTTTCATTTTCGTCGACATACAGTTCGTCTTCTTTCGAACGCTCTCTTCTTCTTTCTTCGACGAACCCAGACCCAAACGACGGAAAAAAGAAAAAAACCCTAAAAAAACCCTAGCTCCGACGATCGAAACCCTAGAACTCCATCTTCTCTCCCAACTTCGAAGATTGAAACCCCCTAACTCCGACGTTCGAAACCCTAGCTTCTCTTCCCCTCTTCGGAACCCTAGATACGAAATCGGAACCCTAGTTCTCTTCGAAAACCGATTGCTTGGCTTGATTTCGACCTATTCCGTAAGGTATACACTATTTCTTGAACCCAATAATCTACATTTGTATTTTTTTGGTTGAATTTGTGTGTAGTGATTTATTTAGAAATTGGAAAAAAAATTAAAATGTGTTAGTAGATTATAGATGTAGAATCGGGTTGACCTCAAGTATATTCAATTGCCGAATTATGTTTCTTGCATTAGTATCTTGTAGAATTAGAATTGTATATACGAAATTAGTTAGAATTTTCAGTGCGGTTATGGTTGAAAACCCTGCGAATGACCGTAAAAAAATACGAAACTTTCCGAGTAGGTTCGTCTCACGTAGTACAAGCCACACCAACTTGTAGAAACGAGTTTCGACTCACGGTTCGAGAGATACGGCCGCGTATCGCTTTCGGTTGGAAAAAACCAAGTATAGCGGTGCACGGCCGTATATCGCAAACCGTGACTCGAAACTCGCTTCTACAAGTTCGGGTGGCTTCGCCTACGTGAATCCTACCAAGTGGGAAAGTTTCGAGGGTTTTTGGAGGCCGTTTGCGCGGTTTTCTCAACTTCTTCGCACGATAGTTTTTCGTATTAGAATTTTGTAAGTGCGGTTAGATTAGATTAGAAAACTCTTCAAACGACCTCCAAAAAATACGAAACCATGCGAGTTGGTTGGTGTCACCTACGATAAGCCAAACCAACTTATAGAAGTGAGTTTCGACTCACGGTTCGAGAGATACGGCCGCGTACCGGTTACGGTTGGGAAAAAACCGAGTAAAGCGGTAGACGGCCGTATCTCGCAAACCGTGAGTCGAAACTCGCTTCTACAAGTTCGGGTGGCTTGCCCTACGTGAATCCGACCAAGTCGAAAAGTTTTATAATTTTCGGATGCCATTTGGGCGGTTTTCTCAACTTCCTCGCATTACAAGTTTGAGCCTTAGAATTTTCTAAGTGCGGGTAGATTAGAAAATCCTTCAAACGGCCTCCAAAAAATACGAAACTTTGCGATTTGGTTGGTGTCACCTACGAGAAGCCAAACCAACTTGTAGAAGTGAGTTTCGACTCACGGTTCGAGAGATACGGTCGCGTATCGCTTTCGGTTGAAAAAAACTATTATAAAGCGGTATACGGTCGTATCTCGCAAACCGTGAGTCGAAACTCGCTTCTACAAGTTCGGGTTGCTTGCCCTACGTGAATCCGACCAATTGGGAAAGTTTTAAAATTTTCGGGTGCCGTTTGCGCGGTATTGCTCTATTTCCTCCCATTATAAGTTTTATAATTAGAATTTTCTAAGTGCGGGTAGGTTAGAAAACCCTCCAAACGACCTCCAAAAAATACGAAACTTTGCGATTTGGTTGGTGTCACGTACGAGAAGTGACCCGAAGTTGTAGAAGTGAATTTCGACCCACGGTCCGAGAGATACGGCCGCGTATCGATTTTGGTTCGAAAAAAAACAAATAAAGCGGTAGACGGCCGTATCTCCCAAACCGTGAGTCGAAACTCGCCTCTACAAGTTCGGGTGGCTTGCCCTACGTGAATTCGACCAAGTCGGAAAGTTTTATAATTTTCGGATGGCATTTGGGCGGTTTTCTCAACTTCCTCGCATTACAAGTTTGAGCCTTAGAATTTTCTAAGTGCGGGTAGATTAGAAAACCCTCCAAACGATCTTCCAAAAATACGAAACTTTGCGATTTGGTTGGTATCACCTACACGAAGCCAAACCAACTTGTAGAAGTGAGTTTTGACTCACGGTTCGTGAGATACGGCTGCGTATCGCTTATGCTTGGAAAAAAACCGAGTAAAGCGGTAGATGGCCGTATCTCGCGAACCGTGACTCGAAACTCGCTTCTACAAGTTCGGGTGGCTTCCCCTACGTGAATTCGACCTGGTCGGAAAGTTTTAAAATATTCGGATGCCGTTTGCGCGGTATTGCGTCAATTGCTCAAGTGAGAAGTTTTTGACATAGAATTTTTTAAAAAACGGGCCGATTAGAAAACAATTCGAACCACCTCCAAAAAATACGAAATTTGGCGAGTTGATTGGTGTTACCTATGAGAAGTGACCCGAAGTTGTAGAAGTGAATTTCGACTCACGGTCCGAGAGATACGGCCGCGTATCGGTTGGAGGTTGGAAAACAACCTAATTAAGCGGTATACGGTCGTATCTCGCAAACCATGAGTCGAAACTCACTTGTACAAGTTGGGGTCGCTTGCCCTACGTGAATCCGACATAGTCGTAAAGTTTTATAGATTTTTTTGTTTTCATTCGTGCGTTTTTCAGTATAATCTCGGTATGTTTGTTTTGTTGTCATCTTTATTAACAACTTTTTAATTTTTTACAGACGGGTAGCTAAATGGCTAGAACAAGGCAACCGAGAATCGAGTCCGGGAACACCAGTGGCACACCAACTACTGAGGTAAGATCGATTACTATTATTGGTTTTAAATACAAACATGTAACATTATCTCAATAATAACATTTGTTATATTTATTCGTGTAGGTTGGTGGCCGTCAATCCACATCGGCTGAGGCAGGTCCGTCGTCCTCGGTTACATCACCCGGACCCGTGGACACAAGCGTACTCACCCTGCAACCCAAACACCGATCGGAAGCCGTGTGGAATGGGTCCGATAGAAAACTAAATTTTCGGAAGCACACAGTTCTTCCTTGGGATGAACGTATCACGCCGTATGTGGTAGAGACCGGTTTCTACGGAGCAAGATTCATTCACTCTGTGAAGCTAGATCGGCCACTCCTCACAGCTCTAGTCGAGCGATGGAGGCCGGAGACCCACACATTCCACCTGCCTGTGGGTGAGATGACTGTGACCCTGCAGGATGTGGCAATGATAACAGGACTACCAATCGATGGGGTTGCCGTGACGGGGAACATGGACTTCGATCGAGTTGAAGTCGTTCGGGACTTACTCGGTATCGACCTGCAGTTGGTAGTTCTTGAAATGCAAGAGAAGGCCAAAAAAAATATCCGCGAAAATGCCCCCGCAGATTCTGATGAAGATGTATTGAATGAACAAATAGAAGCTGCGAAACAAAAAGCGGAGGAAGAAGTGATGGATGACGCTTTCGAGGGTAAATCACTTTACATCACCTGGTTAAAATACCAGTTCGAGGAGGGATATTTGAACCCCGAGTCGGGTGAGGCTGACCTGGTGTGCTATGCACGTGCATACATTTTTAGTTTGATAGGGGGACTTATCTTCCCGAACTCATCCGGATCAACCGTGCCGTTGATGTACCTACGGTTGTTGGAGGATTTCCAGTATGCGGATCGCTATAGTTGGGGGAGTGCGGCACTGGCGCTACTATACAGGAGTTTGTGCATATGTTCTTTAGGTGGCGCACAGATGGGTGGCCCAATGGTGCTGATGCAGATATGGAGTTGGGAATGCATCCACATCGGACGTCCCCGTATTACTAAGCCTATACCAGAATTTTTGGCCGACCCAGGGGCAGCAGAGTTGTTACCTCCTGTAGGAGCATATTGGGCCGGCCGACACACGTGGACCGATAACCCACGCCATTCGCTGACCTACTACAGAGATGAGTTGGACAACATGCGGGACGAGTTCGTCACATGGGAACCATACTCGGCCGATAGGTTGCAACGCGTTCCTCCAGTCTGCCTAGACAGATCCCTTTGGTTGACGGCAGCACCTCTTGTGAACTTTTCGGTTGTGGAGTTCCAGTATCCTGACCGGGTCTTGCGGCAATTCGGATATCAACAGAAGATTCCCGATGTCAGGTCGTACGATAAAAAGTTGCACGAGGTTAGGGGAACGGGATGGGTGCCCAACTTCGATTGGGCTGATTTTCATCGTTACCATGTAGCCAACTGGAACACCATGCGACATCAAATGACACTGAATTTGATGTTTGTCGCGAGACCATACGATGGGTCCCTCCAGCAGGCATACATGATGTGGTACAAGCGAATAACCCGGTTGTTCGTTTCTCCAACGGCCGCCGTACCAGCTGGGGTGCAACTTCCGATTCCCGAAGCCCAGGTAGAACCACCTCCAGCATATTCCTCCTCCCAGCCGATGTACCAACCAAGGGCTGAGGCACATCGAAAAGCGGTCAGTCCAATTTCATATAGTTTGTACGCATGTACTGTGTTCAATTGATGTACACTAATTTTGAATGATGTTTAAATTGGAATTTTTCACCAACTGTAGATTGACAACGCATGGGAGGTTGTTCGAACAGCTGCCCGCCACCTGAAGACTAGAATACCCGAGAGCTTCAAGACGGTAATCCGGGAGATGTTAGCCCCGTGCCGTCGTACTCTGGAGGACGCGGGTGAAGGTCCACAGGTTGAGGCCTATTTGAGCGCCAACGTGCCGCCAACACCCTTAAGGCGAAAACAAGTTGTTAGTAGGGGAATTATAATCCCTGGTCGTCAACAGGGTACTGATGAGGAACAGTCGTCGGATGATTCTGATTCTCCCCAAACACATCGCGCACGGCGAAATCCTAAAAGGACCAGGCAACCTCCCAATCAATTCACACCAAGCGGTCGCAAGCGGACTGGCCGTAGACGGTAATCTGTAATACTCTGTAATAGCGTATCTTTTGGTTGGTGTTTTTGTCACTGCAGTAACTAACGTATTGTTTGTTTCTACGTTGATAAACTGTTGTAGGTGAATTTTGGGGCGCCGGATGCAAGCCAAATTCGAGAACGGCTTCATTTGTGAATAATTGTCTTTTGGCCATGTGCAGTCTTATATGTATAATTTTGTTGTAAATTCTTGGATTTTGTGAATATTGAATTTAGTTCAAGTAATTAAGTAGTTGGTCGTTATTGAAATTTTGTACGCCTTCAAGTTTCTTTTGAATATATCTGTTGTCTTATTTACTTTGATGTGTTTTCATTTGTTATTTTGTGAACCACATTTTATTAATTATATTGCTGCCAATATCTCTCTACTTAATCCGTTATCAGCAAGGACGGGTTAAGTGGAGAGATATTGACAGTCCTTTGGAAAACTACAGACCTAGTACATGAAACAAGTGCTGCCAATATGGGTCTTCCTAACCCGTCACTGCCAACAACGGGTTAGGTTAACTTAACCCGTTCTTGACGACAACGGCTTAAGTAGAGAGATATTGGCAGCAATATAATTCATACAGGCGAAAGTGCTGCCAATATGGGTCATCCTAACCCGTCGTTGCCAACAACGGGTTAGGTTAACGTAACCCGTTCTTGACGACAACGGATTAAGTAGAGAGATATTGGCAGCAATATAATTCATACAGGCGAAAGTGCTGCTAATATGGATCTTCTTAACCCGTCACGGCCAACAACGGGTTAGGTTAACTTAACCCGTTCTTGACGACAACGGCTTAAGTAGAGAGATATTGGCAGCAATA
This sequence comes from Hemerocallis citrina, assembly GCA_017893485.1. NCBI lineage: Eukaryota > Viridiplantae > Streptophyta > Magnoliopsida > Asparagales > Asphodelaceae > Hemerocallis > Hemerocallis citrina. The sequence continues at coordinate 254,241,300 of CM030364.1, forward strand.
TAATACATACTTAACCCATTCTAATATGTGACGGGTTAAGATTAACTAATCCGTTGTTCTGAATACCGGTTTACGGCGTTTGAAATTTTGGGTTTTCTACAAATCTCTTAACTCTTTGCGAGAACTGTCTCCAGAACTGTGCAAAGTGACATTAATATGCCCATAAATTATTTATTATTTTTATAATTTTCCAATTATTCGCCCGTAACTAACCACTCTAAATTTGTAACATGATAAGTTTTGTGAAAGTAAAAAAAAAAGTACGAGTTTTGTTGGAACCGACTGTTAGGGTTGGGTTAGGTTAGGGTTAGTGTCGGGTTAGGGTTAGGGTTAGGTTAAGATAGGATTATTGGTGAGTGCATGTGTTTTGTTTTGGTTAATTCAGTTCATATTTCTGGATCCCTACATCTATATTTGACTTCGTAACATGTGGAACCACATGTAAAACATGGCAAGTATCTTAATTTGTGGTACGAGCCGTTAACTTGTAGTACATTAGCAGGCCGTTCTAATGAATTCATCGATCCATCAGTCAATCAAATATATCTTCTCCCACATGCACTTATTGTGCTACTACATGTGAACTCGTGCCCACACGTATGATCTGACCCAGTTTTTGTTAGTCATCTATATTAGATCTGGTGGCATTGCGCTCTAATAACACAGAGGGGCTTTTCCATTAGGAATACCATTATCATCAGTGTTGATTTGGAAAGCTACGATCTTTTGTTTTGTTTTGTTTTGATTTGTTTTGTTGATTATGATACTGAGTTGATTTGGTATAGACTTTCTTTAAATAGTTTTATGAGTTGTGAATGGTGTTTAGCGTTCAGTGAGAATGGAAGCGGATGAGAAGACGATAGATTTGTTACTTTAGGTATGAGCACATTGAGATGGGTCTCATGATAGATTTGGAAAACAACAATGAAGCGGATGAGTTGTGAATGGTGATTAGGAGACCAATTTGGAGAGGATGAACAAGGGGAGGGCTTGAATTGGGAGGCATTCGATATCCTTGGGAAGGCACTGACCGAGATTATCATTATGAAGAGGTGCATTGAATTTTTTATTTTGTAGTTTTTCATTTTTCCATTCTTGGTTTTTTTATAGCTTCAGTCATGTTCATGTTCATTTCCATGTGTTGAACAAGTGGATAACCTTGCTGAACAAGTGGATAAGCTTGCTGAGAAGGCTGAAGACCTGTCAGGTTTATTCGTGGTGAAAATTATGATTTAAAAGAGTGTTTCCACCTGCAACTTTTTTTAATGATCTTTTATTGAGACTCATCACTATAGTGACACTTGCATTTAGTTACGTGACCGACTTGCAGATTCTTTACATATTGCAACTTGCATGAAAAAAAATTGTATGTTGGTGTGTGTTCGAGTTTGTGTTTTGTTCGGTCGATTCCATGGTTATTATGTGTTTTGATGTGAATTTGTGGGTTTTGTATATCTCGAATGACAAGAATAAGGAAATTGTCCTAGGATTTCGCAGGGTATTGGATTAATAAGGTAGCTTGGCTTAGAAGTGATCTAGATACTCATGATTATGTCTGCATGGTCAACCATGATCTAGATCTAAAATCTAAAATCTCACTTGAGAATGTCTGCATGGTCAACCATGATCAGTATGAGGACTCTTATCTATCTAAAATCTCACTTGAGAATCTAAAATCTAAAATCTCACTTATCTATGAAAACAGATTGATTCTGATACCAATGCACTTTAATTTGTGCACAGGTCTAAATATGAGTTGCAAGAATTTTTGGAAACCGAGTTTGCGTATCATTTCTTCGGTGAGCGCTTTGAGAACTACATGAAAGTAAGTTTGCTCTTATCTTAAATATTCGGTTTTTCTTCGTTTTGTGTTGTTGCTTATGTTTATTGTTGTTAGTCACATTCTTCCTAAATACTAATCCTAATACTAGCAATAACTTCTCATCTATAAAGAACCAGCAATACACAAAATCCTTCGATATGGGGTCATGACTTCACATTACACTTTAATTCTCCTAATGCATGATTAAAACCATGAACCTATTAAAAACAAAATTCTATACTTATTTATGAATACTTCAGAATTATTTGACTTTCCAATTATGATGTATGATATTATGATAATACTTTGTTTTTAGGTGAAGAACCGTCAACGCAAGCTAAAAGTAATAATTTGTATATTACTTTCTTAGACATGCACATTTGATAAACGTAGATTACACAAAATTAACAAGTTTAAATTAAGCAATATTTTCTTAGACATGCACCTTTGAATATTATCTCTTATGCACACATTATTATCGTTTATGCACACATTTTTTGAATTATGCTATTTCAACATTAACATTATTTTTAGCATAATAATTTGTGTATTTTTGAATTTTAAATGGACCGAAGAACAACCCCCCCCATACACACCCACCCACCCACCACCACACACACAATATCCTAATATAAACGAACCAAATTTATGCATTCTATATGTTAACCCTGACACAACATTTTATGTGTTCACAGCGGGTAAATGACGACGACATAGAAGCACTGATTTGGTCACTTGCAGATCTGCAGGTTTGGATTTAATGTAATTTATGGTCTGCTTTTTTGTGCTAAATATGTTCACAGATTAATTTGGAAATATTTTCTATGTATAATGTGCAGGTTACATCCAGCACACTTGGCCTGACTACCGCAACCGTGACGCTTATTAACTCAGATAATGAAGAGAAGATTGCATGTTCAGTTGGGACAGGCCCTGTTGATGCCGCATACAAAGCTGTCGATAGCATAGTTCAGGTGATACTTCAAAAAAAAAATCACATTAAAATAGCAAGTTTAATGCTTCAAGGGATTCATCTGCGGGAAAAACTGAAAGTTATGTTTAAAAGGCTAATTTAGTGATTAATACCCTAATGTTGTACCACCCTTGAAGATATATATACCTCCATGTGTTTTACTTAACACTAATTTTGGACAGAAGTAAATAATACAATTTGATTCATCTTAATTTTTTTGAGTTAAAAGCAATTTTTCTAATTTTTTTTAGGCTGGAGTGTTATTAAAAAAGAAGAAGAAGGTTTTTTTTGGGGGGGGGGGGGGGGGGTCCTTTAATTTATGTGTAAAGGCAAAGTTTTTTAATTTGCATCACATAGTAATCATATGGGAATATTCTGAAGTTATTAAACTGTATATTGAAAAAAACGTCGAGGTAATTTTCTGTAAAGAAAAACACATTGAGGCTGCAATTGTGGTAAACATTGATGTATACATCACAAATCTAACCTATTTCATAAATGTTCAACATTCATAAAAAACCCGGATTGTCCTTCTCATTCAGTCTGAAGAAGTTGCCCGTGCATTTGGAGCTGTCTGCACACCTTAGTTTTTTCTCTTCAGAAAGGTGAGAATTGTCAATTGCAAATGTTTTTTAGATCCAGCTTCTGAGGTAGAAGAGTTTTACTTTAAGGTTGATTAACTAAATTTAAATTTTAGATATGAACTAGGTCACATGGATACTTAGAAGAAAATAGTATGATGGTATTAATAACAAAGCAGTTCTTTGGTCTCATTTGAGATTGCCTTATGATAGACTTCAGTTAACTATGTTACCGTGCCCGAAATTTGTACCAATGCTCACTGTGCTTCTATTGCATATTATTTCCATTATACTTAAAAGGCTTCTTACACACTCCCCTAAAATGATTTATATTTTCAAATCTGTCCTTTGAATTCTTCGCATTTACATACTTTCCTTAAAAGAAAGTGATCTTTGAAAAACTCCTGAATGTCAGATTCACTTCTGAAACTGAAATAGCTACACAATTTTACTGTCTTACCGCTTCTTCCGATCTTTCTCTATAGCTCCATCTTTCTCTATAACACTTCTGAAACTGAAATAATCTACACAATTTTACACAAGTATCTCATTGTAGTTAATCATCAAAGAAGATAGATCATAGTAATTAATAGTAGTTAATACGTTTTCTTGATTGGTTTGTTAAAATAATTACAACGTCAATTGCTCCAATTAAAGAACTTCAATTGGTTAGTTAATATGTTTCCCCTCCTTTATATACAGGTCAATTGCTCTAATGAAAGAACAGCAATGGATGACATCACTATATATGGCCATGTAAGTATCTTCTTTTTTTTAAAATAAAATCTACAACACTTGATACTAGTAATAAGTTGTTCTCATTTTAATGTTTACTTCAACCATTGTGTTTTATTTTGAAGACTTCAACCATTGTGTTCTTCTACAACCATGTAATTTTTTTTTTCATTCATTCGGTTGGTGTTTAGTATGGTGGAGGTTGTAAAAATTGTAATATTTAGCATTTTGGGAGATGATGTAAGTAACTGTATATAATAATGATATAATATAGTTATGTTAATACCCGTACCCGCAATTTTGTGGAGTATTGGGTATATTGTTTGGTTTTTTAAATGTTTTTCGAAGGTTTTTCAAAAAAATTATTACATTTTCAAAAGAATATTTGGTTTTTATTTTGTATCTTGCATTATATTCTGATTTTTTCCCCCAGAGCCATATATATATGTTGCCTGTGTGATGTTGCTCGGTTGAGCCTGGGGAGGATTTATATTTATTGCGTGTGATGTCATATATTTAACTGTTAGCAGAATTCCGTAAGGAATTTCTGTAAAAGGGCTAATATTTTAGGGGAGGTTCTGTCAAATTTTTTTTAAATCTATTATGTTTTCCTAATACTTGAGAATGTGAAATTGTCATCATTTTGTAGGTTCAGTGAAGATTTTGTAGGTGGTACACTTGAAGCTTGAAGCTTTCAGGATTGAAGCTTGAAGATTTTGTAGATTTTGTAGCTTCAAGATGAAGATTTTGTAGGTTCAGTGAAGATGAAGATTTTGTATCTTGAAGCTTGAAGATTTTGTAGGATCATTAACGGCTTGAAGCTTGAAGATTTTGTAGGTGGTACACTTGAAGCTTGAATATTTTGTAGGTGGTACATTTTGTAGAATTGTGAAATTGTGAACTTTTAAGAGATTGTGAGAATGAGTTTTCTGGATTGTATGTGAGGACTAGGATTGCCCGTGAGACGTGCGTACGGCACGTATTTAAGTGAAGATAATGGTAATGGTATATAAATTTAAGTTAAGGTAATGGTATATAAATTTAAGTGAAGGTAATGGTATATAAATTTTATGAATAATGAAAGATAAATTTTATGAATATTTCAAGCAATAAGAGAAGTGCCAACCTTCATATTAGATGGTAGAACAATAGATAAATTCCGCAACAGAGTTAGTATTTCCAAAATGGCACAGCGAATAGAATTCACACAGGACTAATATGAGTTGCAAGGAGAAAAGTGAATTTACTTTGTGTAAAACATAACGGCCAACCTTGGTGCTATGACTAACAATGACAGTGAGAATTGAATATCGATTTAAAAATTGAGCTTGAATATCATCACTAACATTGACAGTTTACTAACATCATCTTGAAAGCAAATTACATAGTAATGCATTCACACAACACTTGAATTCTGACTGTGTGTACCTACATTTAAAATTTAAGATTGGATAACATCAACTAGATAGTTACCATCACTAACCATGCAAGTTTACTACCAATCATCTGGATGCCAATTAAACAGTATTTATTTCGTTTGGAACAACTCAGTTTTAGTCTTGCTTCTAAAATGTGTCAACGGATTAAGTAGAGAGATATTGTCCGATCTAACACCCCTATATGTGAAGTATTGAACCGAAGTACTGCCAATACCTGTCTCCTTAGACCGTTATTGCTAATAACGAGTTAGATTGTATAAAACCGTTACCTCCAAGAACGGCTTAAGTAGAGAGATATTGGCCGAACTAAATCCCTACATGTGTAGTATTGAACCAAAGGACTGCCAATATCTAGCTCCTTAGCCCGTTATTTCTGATAACGGATTAGATTGTATTCAACCGTTCACGCCAAGAATGGGTTAACTAGAGAGATATTGGCCGAACTAAAACCACCGTATGTGAAGTATTGAACCAAAGTACTGCCAATGTCTATCTCTGTAACCCGTTATTTCTGATAACGTGTTAGATTGTATTAAACCGTTATCGTCAAGAACGGGTTAAGAAAAGAGATATTGGCCGAACTTACAGGTGCAGTATTGGTTATGCACGAAATACACAATCGCCAACACAAATAAAAAACTGTTCACATTAGCAGGCAGACAATTTTCCTTAACACAAAATTCCCAAATAGAACGAGTGGCCCAAATTGTATACATCTACTAATTTTACATTTTCCGACTGCAATAAGCATTCACAACCAAATTGCCTGGTCAAAATGCATAGTAATATAACTTTGTTCACAAATACACAAAATAAACTGACGTACAGAAATTACATTATAATTAAAAACATGGTTAATTTACTTGTACCAAACAAGAACACGGCAATTATCCACACATATATACAAACCAAAAATAACACAACTTTTCAACGCATTGCGTCTTTCCATTTGGGCGCGTTAAACTTGTTTCATTCCGGACCTATACCAGGGGAAAAAAAAAAGGTTAACAATCCAGTCGAAATTCAAATAAATCGGCACGAATCAATATAAATTTTGGCAATTATTCGGTGATTATTTTCAAATTTTGACATGACATACATATTAATAAATTTCTTAAAGCCCCCTTAGCACGAACCTTCGCCTTCGTCATCATCACTCTCTACCGCGTTTGGAGCTTCTTCATTGCCCACCGATCCACTAAAAAAAGAAGGAAGAATGAGTTAGTACTGACCAAAAATAACAAAGTTTGAGTTCAATTAACAAATACAAAATCTCCGATATAATACCTTGCTAAATTTTTGGGGCAATTCCGTGAATCGTGACCTACGACACGAAGACATGTCCTGCAAAGTCTTGGCCTCTTCGTTTTTTGGCATTCTCTTACCGACTTCAACCGTTTCCCTTTAGGCCTACCCTTTGTGGTGCACTGTACAGGGTCACCTACATGTGCATGTGTATGTGCTTGTCCACCACTCTCAGGTTGTGCGCTACCTTCGTGTGGTGTGCTGTTCACTGGATCAATCTTAGCAAAGCCTTCAATTCCCTTCAGCATGTGGTCGAGCATGTACTTGTATCCTCGCTCTGAAGAACAACCAAGATCGACCATATGTCTTGAGTGCATACTAAGTTCGCAATAACGCGATGCAAAATTGTCGCCCATATTATTGCCCACCGGTATACTGCTTCTCCTCATTTGATCCCTGGTCCATCGCCTACAAATATATTGTTCAGGTAGTGCGGTGTGATCTGTGAACCGAATAACTGCAAGTAGATGTTTGCAGGGAATGCCTACGAAGTAGTACATGGAACAAGGGCATTTAGCAATTTTACTGATTTTACAATAAGAAATCACCCTCCCCGGTTCTGAATTTCCACAAACTGTTACAGAATAAGCTGCACTATCCGGTGTATCCATACTCGCAATTAAACTCACATTAAGTAATAAGCTTTTGACCACTTCTTGTTGAAATTTGTAGAAAATCTTCAAAGTGTATGTCCCTGCCATTTGTGACTCCAATGCCCACTCGATCTTCAATTTTGGCCGCTCCTCGCGATTACGATGTGTTTCTTTAAGTTCATCGTGTCTTTGTTTTACTAAGAGTCGGTCAAAGATGATAGCAAATTCATGTAGTGAGTACTTTTTATGAGTATGGTGCTTCAAGGATGAATGTAGCGATTCGCTACGTTGGGTACTCAGCATGCCCCCCCAAAATGAGTCTCTTGCGTACACCGGGGCCCATTTTTCACGGATCTCAAATTTTTCCTTCAACCATTTGTTATTTTCTAATTTGTACTGACAGATCAAATTTTTCCACTTCTGTTCGAATTCTGTTTTAAATTCCGCCGTATAAATAATAGTCTTCAAAGCATCCCTGAACTCATCAACGTTATTCGACATTCGAACTTCATGCGGTAGCTTATCCAAAATATGCCAAATGCAATATCTATGTGACGTGATTGGAAAAACTTTGGAAATTGCAGAAGTTATCCCGCGATCCTCATCTGTCACGATGTTGATCGGATCACATGTCATTGCGGCACGCCACTTTTCAAAGAACCACTCAAATGAGGATGCCGTCTCATTGGGGATGAACCCACAACCTAGGAATATTGATTGCCAATGATGGTTGAATCCAACAAATGGTACGAACAACATCCCGTATCGGTTTGTGTTGTAGGTAGTGTCAAAGCAAAGAACATCCGCAAATACTTTGTAATTATTTCTGGCGATACCGTCCACCCACACACAATGTGTTAATCGCCCTTCGGGGTCACATTGGTAGTCAAAATAGAATAAGGGATCGGTTGCCTTTTTCGATTCAAAAAACTCAAGTAGCATTTGTCCGTCGTGACCTTTTAAACCTTCCATCTCGTCTCTCCTGAGATTTCTTACATCGGTTTCGGTGAATCCAATTTTCTCATTACCTCCACTTGCAGCTTCAAAGAATAGCATTTGTTTGCATATAGGGACATTAGCTTCGGTCATTTGACCAATTACATTTTTAACTGTCTTAGTCAATTCACGGTTTCGAGGTAGCAAGTGACGTCTACCGGGTGAAGTGAATTCGTGATTGTGTGCTTCATTTAACGAATAAATAATCCACGTATTACTTTGTGAACTACTATGTGGGTTTATTTTCACACGGACAAAAGCTTTGCAACCCGTTCTAGAAGTTGTACCTCGTCTGGTTTCATTATAGCTATTCGGTGACTCCCCGGCTTTATTACAGACGTATGATTTATCCACTACATCGTTTCCCTTATATTTATTTCCACCCTTACGCATAGCGAATCCCGCACATTTGCAATATGATGAATAAAATTTTTCCGCATCATCAAGGGTGGGAAATGTCATACCAATCTTCGGTTTTAGGTGCTCGTCAACATGAGGAAGATACTCGCCAAGTGGTTGTGCACGAACAAATTTATCCCCGGCGACAGAACTTCCTTCGAAACTGTCCATACCTAAGAAACGGTGAAGAGGAGAATAGTTAGGGGTACTAAACCGCTGTATTTGGTGTTTTTATAACTGCGCAAGCCACCACAACTTGAAAAGGAGAAAAGTTTCGTACTAATTGGAGGTGGTTTGAAGTGTTTTATAAACGGCCCGCACTTAGAAATTTCTAATTCTAAAACTTAAAATGCGAGGAAATAGAGCAAAACCGCACAAACGGCATCCGAAAATTACAAAAATTTCCATCTAGGTGGAATTCATGTAGGGCAAGCCACCCGAACTTGTAGAAGGAAGTTTCGACTGACGGTTTACAAGATACGACCGTATACCGCTTTATAATTGTTTTTTTCAACCGAAAGCGATACGCGGTTGTATCTCTCGAATCGGGAGTCGAAAATCACTTCTACAAGTTTGGGGGGCTTCTCATAGGGGACACCAACCTACCCGCAAAGTTTCGTATTTTTTGGAGGGCGTTTGAAGGGTTTTCTAATCTACCCGCACTTAGAAATTTCTAAGTTTAAAACTTGTAGTGCGGGGAACTTGAGAAAACTGCGCAACGGCACCCGAAAATTAAGAAACTTTTCGACTAGGCCGGATTCACGTAGGGCAAGCCACCCAAACTTGTAAAAACGAGTTTCGACTCACGGTTTGCGAGACATGGCCGTGTACCGGCTTTAGTTATTTTTTTTCCAACCAAAACCGATACGCGGCCGTATCTCTCGGACCGTGAGTCGAAATTCACTACTACAACTTCGGTTCACTTCTCGTAGGTGACACCAACCAAATCGCAAAGTTTCGTATTTTTTGTAGGCCGTTTCAAGGGTTTTCTAAGCTACCCGCACTAAGAAAATTCTAAGGCTTAAACTTGTAATGCGAAGAAGTTGAGAAAACCGCACAAACGACATCCGAAAATTTTAAAACTTTCAGAGTTGGTCGGGTTCACGTAGGGCAAGCAACCCGAACTTGTAGAAACGAGTTTCGACTCACGGTTTGCGAGATACGACCGTATACCGCTTTATAATAGTTTTTTTCAACCGAATGCGATACGCGACCGTATCTCTCGAACCGTGAGTCGAAACTCACTTCTACAAGTTCGTTTGGGTTCCCTTAGGTGACACCAACCAATTCGCAAAGTTTCGTATTTTTGGGAGGCCGTTTGAAGGGTTTTCTAATCTACCCGCACTTAGAAAATTCTAAGTCTAAAACTTGTAGTGCGAAAAAGTTGAGAAAACCGCGCAAACGGTACCCGAAAATTATAAATCTTTCCGACTAGGTCGGATTCACGTAGGGCAAGCCACCCGAACTTGTAGAAGTGAGTTTCGACTCACGGTTCGGGAGATACGGCCGTGTACCGGCTTAAGTTGTTTTTTTCCAACCAAAACCGATACGCGGCCGTATCTCTCGAACCGTGAGTCGAAATTCACTTCTACAACTTCGGGTCACTTCTCGTACGTGTCACCAACCAAATCGCAAAGTTTCGTATTTTTTGGAGGCCGTTTGGAGGGTTTTCTAATCTACAAAAACTTAAAGAATTCTAAGTCTGAAACTTATAATGCGAGGAAGTTGAGAAAACCGCACAAACGGCATCCGAAAATTTTAAAACTTTCAGAGTTGGTCAGGTTCACGTAGGGCAAGCCACCCGAACTTGTAGAAGCGAGTTTTGAGTCACGGTTTGCAATATACGGCCGTGCACCGCAATACTTGGTTTTTTCCAACCGTAAGCAATACGCGGCCGTAACTCTCGAACCGTGAGTCGAAACTCGCTTCTACAAGTGGGTTTGGCTTGTACTACGTGAGACGAACCTACTGGGAAAGTTTCGTATTTTTTTACGGTCGTTCGCAGGGTTTTCAACCATAACCGCACTGAAAAGTTTATAACTAATTTCGTATATACAATTCTAATTCTACTAGTTACTAATGCAAGCAACGTAATTCGGCAATTGAATATACTTAAGGTCAACCCGAATCTACATCCAAAATCTACTAACGCATTTAAATTTTTTCCCAATTTCTAAATAAATTACTACACACAAATTCAAAAAAAAATACAAATGAAGATTATTGGGGTAAAGAAATAGTGTATACCTTACGGAGTAGGTCGAAATCGAGCCAAGCAATGGGTTTTGGAAGAGAACTAGGGTTCCGATTTCGTACCGAAGAGGGGAAGAGAATCTAGGGTTTGGATCGTCGGAGATCGAGGGTTCCAATCTTCGGAGTTGGGAGAGAAGAGGGAGATCGAGGGTTTCGAGCGTCGGAACTAGGGTTTTTTCTTTTTTCCGTCGTTTGGGTTTATTTTCGTCGAAGAAAGAAGAAAAGAGCGTTCGAAAGAAGACGAACTGTATGTCGACGAAAATGAAAAATATAGCCTTAACCCGTTATTCCGAAGAACGGGTTAAGGCCAACTTTTTTTTATTAAATTTTGCCTTAACCCGTCGTTGGCAAGAACGGGTTAAGGCAAGATTTTATGAAAAAAAATCTGGACCGTTGCATCTTCGATCCAACGGTCCAGATCGAGGTTCGCACGGGTCTGTGCGAACCTACCCGTTCCGGCCCGTTTGCAACCGAACAACGCCCTATATATATATATATATATATATATATAGAAACATGGACTTTTATTTACAACTAATTATTGTCATACAATTCAAATTTCAGTTACATAATTGTTGATTTACTGTTTACAAGACTTTTCATATGCTGCATCGTTCTGAAAACGTGCCATAGGCACGTGGCCACAGACAGAACTAGTTTTCTAATAACTATCTACAAACTTTTTTCCAATTTCAAGAAATTATCTTAAACTGTAGCAACTTTTTCGACAAAAGAAAAAAAAAGGAAACTACCACAGATTAAGGTAGTTTATCTGTAAACATAAAATATTTAGGAAATTATGCGTAAGAAAAAACAAGTTTATAATAGTTTTTTGAGAAACGCCAAATAGTATAAAATAGTTTTATGCAATTTAGTCTGGATTGTAACATGTGATGGGCGTATCAAATCTTTTTTTTTTGATATATCGGATAGAGCCAAAAGGCTCCAGCCATCAAAAAATATATTAATCAATTAAAACAATAGCAATACAAATAAAGTTACAATAGTTTTACAAGCGGTAAAACAGAAAGAGGAAAATAATAAAGAAAACAATAAGAGACAGATAAGCAAGTAAATAATAGAATTGCGGTACAAAAATAGAAACAACTCCGATAAGGGGGACTGTGCCAGAAGCCAGGAAAACTGAGGCTGAAGACAAGCGCCCTGTCACACCCAAGAGGACTACAATCTCACACTACGGCTCGCTGCCGCAAGGCACAAGGAGCTGACACAAGCAAGCAAGAGGACTGCAATCTCACCAAGATGGGAAGGCTGGACTAACAGAGCAGACAACGAGACAGAAGCTCAAGGAAACTCTAGCAACACGAAAAAATGAAGGCGCTGATAGCCTACACCGCAAATGGCCAAGAGACGCCGAGACTCAGCTGTGCGGAAGCCGAAGATCCGACACAGAAACTGTTTTCCTAGCCAGAATACGAGCGCTCATCCGATTCTGCAAATTATAATAGACTTTCTTATTATATTTCCGCTTGACGGTGGGAGGGATGACCTTCACCAATGGGGGCAAATCTGCAGCAGGGTCAGACCTGCTAGCAACATCTTTGATGATGCAAAAGGATGGAAAGAGCAGACTGGAATCAACTAAAAAGGCTATTGGGATGGAGTTAGAAAGATAGGGAGAAAAAAAGGAAGAAGAGTTAACACGAAACGGAGGAAGCTTTAGGTGAGAAGAGTGCAGGTTGTGCAAGACCTCCATTAGGAGGTGATTGAGCCAAGCTTGAACCCCTAAAACTTGATACAACGAATAGATGCATCCCGGAAAATGAAAAGAGAATGTTGACAATTTGGGAGAAGAATTCATCATAGAACAAGGATAATTATAACGAAACGAAGACGCCTTAGAGAAAAGATACGCCTTGACAGTATGCCTCTGAGGGCCTGAATAGCGGCGATGTAGAGCGTGCCTAATCGCACTTCGAGACCAAGAAGGGACTAAGGATTTAAATAATCCTTCGTATTTAACCAGATTCAAACACAGAGAAGGTGCCACCGAGGACAAAGGGCCAGGAACCATGAAATAGTTCAACCGAGGGAAGGAGACCAGTTTCGAAAACACCTTACGAACCTTAAAAAGGTTAGCAATATTAAGAGGCTGAAGATTAGCAATAGAATCACTATAGGTAGTGGAAGAATTAATGGAGATCAAAGCTGGTAAAGGCACAACTGCCAAGGAGTTGAGATCCTTTCCAGATACAAAACTAAACTTGCTTGCCAAGCTAGCATGAAGCTTGCACTTTAAAAGGGGGTAGTTTAGAAAGGAAAGAAGTTTGGCCGGTAAGAGATGTCCCCTAGGAAAGCCAAGGAGTTTTTGAAGGGAAAAACATCTACTGCGCGAATGACCAAACTTATCACAGAAAATGCACCTGATTTTATTCACGCAATCACGTTTAAAATGCCCGGGAAGGAGGCACCTGAAACAAACTTTAAGAGAGTTGGGCCTACAATGAGAGGAGGAATTAGTGAAGATAGGAGAGCCCTGAGAAAGATATGAAATATCAAAATGAGGAGAATACAACTCCCTCTGCAATTCTATAGTCGGCATAACACTTTTAGACCTAGCATCATATTCGGAAAGATGCATGGTAGAAAGCTGACAAAAAATGACTTAGAAGTTCACAAGCAAAGGAGGACACTGTACAATAAATGGAGGCAGTACAGTTCCAGATGCACCAAAAAACCACCACCAAGAACTTAAACAATGGAGTCTGAGGGGGCAAAAAGCTCCCTCAAAATAGAGAGAAAAGGAAAGAGATAAGATTCAAAAAGAGAATAAAAATCGAGCTATCAGAACTCGAGCAAACTGAAGCTCAGGTTACAGCAAAGCGCTGAAACCAAACACTGACGGAACGGAGCCACCGGTGGAAGAGAAGAAAAGTTGAAAGAAATAAACTTAGATCCACAAGCTGTGCCGCAACACAGGAAAACCGAAGACGCACTCACTAGATACAGGATAGCACTACCAAAGACCCAACAACACACCCAGCACACACTAAAGCAGAAATACTCATAGAATACGAAACCGCACACGCTACAAGAAAAGTAGAGATAATTGCAGTGGGGGTTAGGCGGCACCACCGGGATTAAACTCACAGAGTACGGATGAAAAGGAAAGCGGACGGAGAGTGAGTTCCACTAGAGGGAGGCACGAGACAGGGGGATATACGGGATGACACGCTCGACAGAGATGGCTCGGGAGCCACTATAGGCGGCGGGAGCACCACCACAGGAAACAAACGAGCAGAGCGTGGACTCCTCCGGGACAGAGTGAAACCACTTCGATCGAGGCGGAGACAGGGAGACGGCGGGGAGGGAGCCGGGGGAGGGACGTGGATGGAGAGGGACGAAAGCTGCGGTGATAGAGAGAGGAGAAAACAAGGAGATGGGTCGAGAGAGGAGAGAGAGCTGACCAAGATTAATGAAGGGGAGGAGGGTCGAAATGGAGAGGAGCCGTTGGATCTGACTGGAGAAGGCCGGAGAAGATGACTGTTGAAAATCGTCTTTTGAATCGTCTTTGTTGAAAATCGTTTTCTGTACCATTTAAAGATCGATTAAAATGGGCGTATCAAATCTTATTGTGTCTATACCCACTTGTCTTTTTCTCTGCTTCTTAGGTTCTTGTAGGGATGACAACCGGACCGGGTTCCTCGCGATCCGCTCACTCGAATTTGTCCTGCAAATAGGCGGTTCAGGTCTGGAATGAAACCGCGGATCGATCCGAATCGAAAAATTCGCAACCCGCTCGACCCGACCTGCGACCCGTTGACTAAGTCAAACCAGGGCCGGCCCCACCCTTGAGGCGGTTGAGGCGGCCGCCTCAGGCCCCCAGCATTTTTGCGATTTTAGGGGCCCCCAAATTTGTAATTTACTTGTAAATATAGGCATGTATTTTGCGCGTAAAAAAATACTGTTATTAGGGGTCCTCAAAAATAATTATTTGAGCCTTTAAATTTTTTTAAAAAATTATTTGGATTTAGACTTGAAGACTTGAATTCAATTTGAGACTTTAAATTTGGTTGATTTAAAACAAATTTATATATTTTGCATATTTTGCTTTCAACAATATGCAAATTTTTTGTATACATGTTCTTGTTTTGTTTTTTTAATGTATGAGGGGACCCATTTCGGGAGTTCGCCTCGGGCTCCCGGGAACTCAGGGCTGGCCCTTGGTCAAACCCACCCGCAATCCGCCCGCTCGACCCGTGGGTTTGGACCCGTTTGACCCACGCGGGTCAAAGGTTCGATCTACGAATCGAACGTTCCAAAACATAGGTGGTTGTGGATTGTTGTTGTATAAATACCCCCTTAATTCAATCTAAAAATTTCCACACCTTACTCTTTTACTCTCTCTACTATTACTACTCAATTCAATCAAGTTTTTTCAACAAAGAAGCAAGCAACAAAGAAGTGAAAATTTTCGATCGTATCGAATTGTGTTGATTCAACTCTCAACTACGTTTACTTCAACTCTTCCAACAAAGAAACTATCGTTCTTTCTTTCAAATTGCAATGACTACCGGACTACGTGACGTCGTGCGTCTACTACATTTTTATACTTTTATTTTCTCTCTCATTTCTACATTCGATTATCCGTGAAGTACGATATCAAAATTTCACAGCCCTCCTATTGTCTTTATTTTTGTTATAGTTCTAATTTTTTGCATCATATTTTTTTGTTGGTTTTTTGTTTTTCTCTCTCTCTCACCCCTTTTATTGTTTTTTAGATTTTATTTTTTAACATATACCTCATATATATATTTTTTGTATTATTGTACATACACTAGTAAAACAATAAAAGTCATTTTTTCTCCCACATACACTATTATCATGTCTAGATCATGAGGTAGCGACCATGGCAAAAGTGGATAAGATTCCACCGGTACTTCATGTCGGCCTCCAATAGTCCCACATGCAGAGCCCAAATTTATATTGAATCCTATGGTGGGATCTCACGATGTCCTTTCATACGACATAGAAGAAGATATGTATAATGTTGACGCACAAACACAACAAACCGAACCCACTAGTAGCAGAAAAACTAGGGGGGAGCAAGTGATTGGCACAAATTTTATGACTATATTCCCGATGAGAATAATCCGGATGTAGAACATAAGATTTGTAACCATTGTGATAAGAGTTACAAATGGAAGAAGGGTGAAGGAACATGTACAATTAAACGACACATTTTAAATGTAAATAAAGAATTAGTACAAGACCAACAAGGCCAACAAAAAATCAACCATAGAACCGGACAAATAGATAGCCAACCCTATGATCCCGAACTTGTTCGTCGAAAAATTGCCCGACTAGTTATTGAAGATGAGCTACCTTTTTTCTATTCCGAGAGTAGGAATGTAGAGTCTTTCAACCAAAATGCACTAAATCCACATCTTAGAAAAATTCCTAGAAATACACTAAAGTCTGATTGTTTTAAACTTTATAACGAAATGAAAGACACTTTAATTGCATTCTTGTATTCTTTAACTTGTAAAGTATCGTTAACTTCCGATTGTTGAAAATGTTGTAACGATATTCCGATGATGAGCTTAACTGTCATTAGATAGATAGTGAATGAATGATTCAAAAGAGAATCATCTCACTTGCAGCTTTGCCGCATCCTCATAGTGGACTAGTTATTGCAACATATATTTTATAAGTTTGTGATTTATATCATATTCGTGATAAAAATTTTACTATTAGTTTTGATAATGCATCTAACAACAACACTTCGATTAGTACATTAGAAACACAATTAGCTCCTCCATGTAATGAAGTTTTTCATGTTAGATGTGTGTGTTATATTTTAAATTTATGTGTACAAGATGTATTGAAAGTAACCAATTCATATATAATTGTAATTAGAAATTGTGTACATTTTATTGCATTGAGTGGTCATATGCTTCAAAAATGTAAAGGATGGTGTAAAGCTAGAGGAATGCATTTTAGAAAATTTCCTAAAGATATTAAATACCGATGGAACTCTACTTTCGATTTACTAAATGTTTTACTCAATACAAAGATAATATAAACATTTTTTGTCTTGCAAAAAACATGAAAATTTTTGAAATGACTCCCCAATCATGGTATTTTGCCGAATCTTTATTATGATTTTCGGAACTTTTAAAACAACAACTGTGAAGTTTTTTTATATCTTATGATTCTACTTCTAGTAGTATTTTTATTTCAATCATTACTATGATGCAAAATTTTCAAGAAATAATTTCGGACAAATACATTACCTATATTGTTGATCCCGCTTATAAATTTTTTTGAAGTATTTTAATCCTCCTCATATGTTATATTGTATTGCTTGTTATGGATCATCGTATCAAATTAGCGGGTATGAAAAGTTTGATTGAAATATTTTTTACATAACTTGGAGATGATTCCAAATATGATTGTAATGAATTTTTAGCTAGCTTTGAATCGACATTGAATAACTTGTGATTATTATGATAGAAGTTTTGTATCTAGTAGTTCAACTAGTATAGTTACTTTTTCTTTTTCTACTTCTAGAGGTAAGGATAAGAGTATATTAGAAGATGTTACTGCTAATTTACTTGCTCATATTCAATCAAAAAAACATAGGACTAATGTACCTAATCAATTAAATTGGTATAATCAACAAGATATTGAGAGTTCTAGTACTAAGACTGAAGTGCTACAGTGGTGGAAAGAATATGAAATTTCCCCCCTATTTTTTCACATATGGCTAGATATCTACTAACTTCTTCTGTCTCCATAGTTGCTTCAGAAAGTATTTTTTCTACAAGTGACAGAGTTCTAACAGATTAAAGGAATCGCTTAAAGCCGAATTCGTTGGAGATGCTCGTGTGCACTGAAGATTGGATGCAAGCGGACTCAAGAAAAATTGACATCTACATCAACAAGTGGAAGCAACTCGCTTGATGTCCAACAACAAGATTAGGGGATTTCAGGCGATGAGATCCTATGTTTAGGTTAAGTAGATGTGCACACCAGTAGTTCAGTGCCCTCTCTTCAATCTAACTCTAGGCTATCTCAAACTCTAGATTCTGATTATTCGCTCAAACAGGTAAATGTAAAATTGTAAATCAAGAAATATTGTATGTTATTTATGAGTTTCTATTACTTGTATTTGTATGTAAAAAACTTGTAAAAAATTTATTGTAGTTGAAATGAATAATATATGCATTTTTTCACTCCTATACAGTTATACTTGTATTTTTTTTAAAATTTATTTTCAATTAAATTTTAAAAAAAATTAACAAAAAAATTTAACCGAGCCAATTCGCGACCCGGCCCGACCCGAATGGGTTGGCGGGTCGACCGGGTCAAAATTTTGGAATTCAATTCCAACCCGACCCGATTAACCCCGCGAACCGACCCGAATCCATTCTAAATTGACTGTACCCCGTGTGGGTCCAACCTGATCCGGTCGACCCGAATGCCACCCCTAGGTTCTTGGCCTTCAACATCTTACTCTTGAAAGTGTGGCTAAGAAGTTGGGATACGATTTTGGAAAAGAAATAAAGCACACAAATTCTGGTATTGAAAATGAGCAAACCCAATCATAAAATTCTGCCAACTTCTTTTTCGATATTTTGACGAATAAGAATATTTGATATTCACCCATTTTTTTAAGATAATGAAGCCCAATTTTAGCGGAGTTGAACGGTTCCAAATATCTTAGAATACGCCTGCCGCAGATAATCAATAGATATTAGAATACACCAGAAGTTGCCTTACTTCATACGAATTAAAGCCAAGGCTACGAAAAGTAGGAAGTATTGTATTTGTATTATTATGTCACTTTGAAGTAGTTCTTATATATATTCATATTCGTAACAAAGTTAATTTAAACATCAGTCAATCTCTCTGGATTAGCAGTAACATTTATTGACTAATGATATGGTGTAGATGACGTGGCTCAATCAGGACCATCAGATCTCCTCAGATTTCACTCATCCCACATCATCAAGTCAACAAGTCCAATGGGATTCTGCCAACTCAGGTCCACAGGCTAACGGATCCGACCCGACCCGTTAGGGTTCCAGACCCGTTTACCCCTTCCTATAAATATCAGACCCCCTCCCCCTTGCCTAAAGTAATAAATCTTTCCCTACCTGAACCCTAACTATTGTTGCTTTCTCAGTGACTGACTAGATCGTCGGAGGGCTTGTCTTCGGGACTTCTACCGGTGTTTCTAGGCTGTGTGCAGGTACAAGAGTCCGAGCCGAGCTACGAGATCCGAGCCAAGCATCCGGCATCTACCTCACTCCTGCTACCCCAAGCAGGTCCTACAGCCAAGGGTGGGATCAGCGTCAGTACTACGTCTTCCGCTTCACAAATTACAAGAATTCACACCTGTTGCCCCCATACCCAAAAACAAGTAGCATCAGGTTGGTGCTGTCTGTGGAAACTCTTAGGTATTGACGCTGGTCCGATCCTAGCCAAGGACGCCATCTCGAATGCAGGCTTTCATGGCTTTCATGGCTTCCAAAGCCAGAAGGGCTATCACCTCTGGATGTCGTCCTGACCCTCCTCCCATTCACAACCACGCGGACGCCCAGGGCTCTAACCAACCGAGGGTCAATGGATCAGCCAGACCCAGACCAGGCGCTTCTCACTCAATCGCGACCGATTTGCGGCGCATCATCCAGAATCGGCAAGCCAGTCGAACCAAGGGAGGGGCCGCTTCTAACTTGGTCCTGAACCAGGGCAAACAGCAGGACACCCACTCACCCCGAGGACCTCCACCCTCGCGTGACATGGTAGAGCACACCCCAGTCACGAGGGCCGAGTTCCAAAACTTTAGGGACGAGGTCCTCCAGGCAATCCGAGGCAGTTGTAGGACCGAGGCGGCGAATCCCACAGAGTAGCCCGCCCGCTTAAGCAAGAATACACCGTCCTTCAACGCCTCCAGGAGATGGAGAACCGCCTTGCCCATCTCGGTGAGGGCGGACCAATGCTGGGCCATGTTTACAGGCCGACCTGACCCCCATTCTCCACTCAAATCTTGGAAGTCGAGATCCCCAGAAATTTTAGGCCTCCCCAATTCGAGACGTACAACGGCGAGGGTAATCCCGCAGATCACATGGAAGGGTTCAAAACCCTCATGCCGATTCTCGAAGCTCATCCCCGGCTCGGTGTTTTTGTTTGACCAGCTGGAAGCAAGCTTTCTAGCCCACTTCGTGACCAGCAAAAAGGTCAAAAAAGACGAGCGTGCCCCTTCTGGACCTCAGACAGAAGGAAGGGGAGCCACTCCGCAAGTTCGCTCGGAGGTTCACCGCTGAGGCAAGTTCGGTCACCTCTCTCGACGCAGGCGTCGCCTCCGTAGCTTTCCAATACAATGTTTGCCACGGCCAGCTCAAGGTCTTCTTAGCCAAGAAACCACCCATCGACTTTTCCGACCTGCTCAACAGAGTCGAGAAGTACATTCGGGCGGAAGAGGCACTACACCCTGAGGGCACCAAAGAAGCCACGGCCAAGGGGAAGCGCAAGGCAGACGACGCTGAGCCCACCAAGAAAGCCGTGAAAGAGGCAGCTGGCCTGAAAAGGCCTCCTCTGGTCCCCCATTTTGAAAGATATACACCGCTGACCCAGAACGTGTCGGCCATCCTCTTGGAGATCGAGGACAACGGGATCGTCCGACTCCTTTCCCGACCGAGCAACAACAAGAAGCGGGACCATAAATTCTACTGTCGCTTCCACCGGGACAATCGGCACGAGACGGACAACTGCCGTACCCTTAAAGATGAGACCGAGGCCCTCATCCAACAGGGGTACCTGAGGGAGTTCACCTAGCCTAACCTGAGAAATCGGAGGGATCCGAGGCCTTTGCCTCCCCCTCGAACGATCAACCGGCGGCTCAAGCAGGATCCCTAGCCTGAGGAGACTGGAGGGCAGTGTAATACCCCGCAAAAATAGCATATGGCTATTTTGCATTGTAATCCGTGCGCAATTAAGAATTGCACACAATTATGTATTTTCTAATAATAATTGATTATTATTGAGAAATATCAGATATACTGTCTATCTTATTTTATGCTTTTGGAAGGTTATTATGAGACAATTTTATGAATTTTTGATTGTTAGTATTTTAAAGAGTGAGAGTTGGGGTTTATTTGAAATGTATTGGGACTTTGGGGCTTATATGTAATATTATCTATTATTTATTTATTTATTTATAAAACCCCACCCCACCCCACCTTCTCCTTCTCCATTTCCTTCTTTCTTCACCTGTTTCCTTCCCAGCCGAAACCCAAGCCGAACCCATCGGCTCCCCCTCTCCCCACCTCAAATCCCTTCCATTTCTCCATCGTTTCCAAATTAGTTTGAGGGATAGACTAAGTGAAGGGTCCTCTACTCGTAGTGGCATCGGATTTTCGAAAAGATTTCGGGAAGGTAAACCCTAGATTTTATTATTGTATAAAATTTAGTGTGGTTAATTTCTTTGGAGTAGGGGTATTTTGGTAGGAAGATTAGGAGACTTTGGGTGTTGTAGATACGAGAAATTAGCGAGTTGATAGAGGATTTGCAAATTGTTAATAAATTAGGGTTTTGGATTTGTAAAAGAGAATTATATATGTATTGATTAGTTCTCGTATGGTGGTAGGAATTGTAGTTGGATTATTAGAATAATTTGGGAGTGGTTCTAGTAATTATTTAGAGAAAAAAAAATTCCATAGGCACTAGATTATTACGTGCATCGCACGTGTGTACCCCAGGCGTTCAATAGAATGCCTGTGTGATATTGGAGTTAGTAATATTATTTTCCCGTAACTGGTTCGGATGCTTGAGCCTTGATTGCTTTGAATTTTGATGATAGGAAATACTGGCGACTTTGGATGCGAGGTGGCGCTTCGAGTCTTCGCAGGACAATTTGTGAGTATGAATTTATTTACGTATTTTGTGTTTTAAGAAATTTTATAATAACCTGAATGGTTGGTATGAATTACAGATAAGGCGTATTTGGATCAAGGGTATCGGAATAACGTATATGAGTATACGAGGATGAGTTATATTTATATGATGATATCAAATATGGTGAGTATGATATCCTTTATTTTTACGCACATGGTGCGTTGTGAAAATTTTAAATTACGATGGCTGTGTATTCTGTTTTCGTATCTTAGTGTAGCATGAGTGTTTTAAGCTAAGAATTTGTGTGGACACTCTTGTATGGGTCCACACTATAGGTTAAATTTCATAAATTATCGAGGTCGGTTGATACCTCAAAATAAATTGTGGAGTGCAGCTGGTCTGAAAGGACAGAGCTGAAGCCGATTGCTTTTGGACCGAAGTCCGAAAGGTCATAACCAATTGTATATGTCTAATCTTGCTATGAAACATGAGAGAAGTTGTTGGTATGGGTCTATTTGATGATTCTCAAGTTTAGAAATTCTAGAGTTCGTTTGGTGAAGGGTAGTAAACGCTCTGCTGAAGGAGTGATTGAATTTGTGTGCTATGTTGGAAGAGTCGTAGCTCATTGTGTGAGATGAATCCAAATGTGAATTGGGGACTTGAGCTCTTAAATATTGAGAGAGTCGCCCACTAGGGGATTGCTGTGGATCTCCCTACCCTTCTAGAAGTCTGATTGTGTTGGTTTTTGATGAGCATAGCTTGAGTCACAGCTACTGCTATTTCTTGAGTTATTTCATCGGACAATTGATTAGGAGCCCTCTGCATACCACAGTGTGGTGATCATAAGCTATCGGGTTTTAATGATGTCTTAGCATTTCATTTGGGACTTAGATAAGTTCCTGTGCTTAGTACTCATCGTGGACACGAACGGGTCGTACGGGCTGCGGTCCGGTAAAATACGATGCTATAGGTATGCTGCGGTATATCTTTAAGTTCATCACGGCTGTTAAATTGGATCCTAGTATATGCTGGTGGACACGAACGGGTCGTACGGACTGCGGTCCGGTGAAATACGACGCTATAGGTATGTTGTAGTATATCTTTAAGTTCGCCACGGCTGTTGAACGAGATCCAGGTATATGCTGGTGGACACGAACGGGTCGAACGGGTCGTACGGGCTGCGGTTCGGTAAAATACGATGCTATAGGTATGCTGCGGTATATCTTTAAGTTCGTCACGGCTATTGAATGAGATCCGAGTATATGCTGGTGGACACGAACGGGTCGTACGGGCTGCGGTCCGGTAAAATACGACGCTATAGGTATGCTGCGGTATATCTTTAAGTTCGTCACGGCTGTTGAATGAGATCCGAGTATATGCTGGTGGACACGAACGGGTCGTACGGGCTGCGGTCCGGTGAAATACGGCCTATAGGTATGCTGCGGTATATCTTTAAGTTCGTCACAGCTTTGAACCCAACCATGTCATACTATCAGGAACAGGAAGAAGACCAAATTAGAATGCATTACATAGCGAGGATTCGAATCCCTAAACTTAGAGACAACGGCTTGATTTGGAAAGTATGTAATATGGGATGCATACATTTCCAAAGTCTCACTTGCATTAGACTAAGTACGTTGGCTTGACCTGGGTCACATGTAGTATGGGATGCATGTGCATCCGGAATCTTGCTGACATTAGATTAAGTGCATCTGTTCTATATTCTGTATTGTTGCATTAGACTCAGGTCATGGCATACACAAACACTAGAAAATTAGGATACACGTTTATTTTCCATTTAAGATGAATTATGAGTGTGAAAGTGATGTATTGCGAGACGTGATGATATATATTGTAAGAAATGAATGAATGCGGTGTTATGTGATATGAGATTGGGAAAGAAGATAAGTCGTGAGTCTGTAATTGCAATGAATGGTAAATATGGTGCACTTATGTGATAGTAGAGTATTTGTGAATGTAAAGCTTCATGGAAAAATAAAGCTATAGGAATGGTTGCTTAAGGCGTAAAGTGATGGGCCTTAAACGACAAATTGGAATGATTTCCAAACTTATGATAAGTATGCTGTGAGCAGGTATGGATATGCATACAGGAAGTGATGCAGTGAGTATCTGATGTGAAATTCCATTTATGATATTTACATGTTCAGGTTTATCTTGGTATTCGTAAGTTCGTTCTGTTTACTTATAAAGTTTAATTTAGTTGCTTATTAATAAATTATACTCACACCAGAAATGGCTAACCCCTTAGTGTTTGGGGGGTTAGGGAATCTCTGGACTACCTAGGCCCCTACTGTTACAGGTCCTCAGCGGTGCAGAGGTGAGGTGTAGATTCTGTGGAGTGGAGCTTCATTTTATAAGTGTCGTTTAAGGTTATTTATGTGAATAGTGAAATTTATGCTTTAAACTGTATTTGTGATGTACAAGTATGTGGATAATGATGATGAGTATAGTGTGGGGTGGTATGCTATGTTGTTGACCCGTACCCATCTCGTTGTGGAGTACCGGGCCCTGTGGTATGTTTTATGAATTATTTTCTAAAAACCTTACAATGTTTTCAAATGAATTTATGGTTTTTAATTGATATTTGATATTCTGTTATGAGTTTGGCCCCCAGAGCATATATATATATTGCCTGTGTGATTTTGCTCATTTTGGCCTGGGAAGCCCGTGATATAATTGACTGTGATGTGAGCTACGGAATTTAGAGCAGAATTCCGTAAGCTTTTTGTATTTCGGGGCAGAAATTTCAGGGGAGACTCTGCCCGATTTTTCTTTGAAATATAACTATCTTAGTTTATGATTAGAGTGATATAGAAATTGAAAGAATTAGGTTTGGAGTCAAAATGGGGGCGTTAGAGTTCGATATGATAAATTGATATTCGTAAGTATTAATGTATTAACTATGATGGCAATAAAAGTGTTTTAAATTTCCGTACTATTTACTGTGTTGAGATGCATTTGAAGGCAAAGATTCTGGTTGTGTCACGGATGTCCTATGACGGGGATTCGGGGTGTTACAGGCAGACCATCCTACACTGTGTCCATGACGAACCCATAGGAGGGGAATCCAACACTTCCCGTAAGGCCTTCCTACAAAAGTTAATTCTGTCCAGACCATCCTTCCCTCAGGTTCAGCAGTGTGCAGTCTCCTTCTCCGGAGAAGACCTGGAGGGCGTCCGGCTCCCGAACTGTGACGCACTCGTCATCAGCCTCGTCATGGCAAACTTCGAAGTCTACCGAATTCTCGTGGACAACGGAAGCTCAGTCAACATCTTATTCTTGAAGACTTTTGAAAATCTCAAGCTCCCCGGGATAAGCTAAAGTCAGCCGAATACACCCTTCACGGGTTCTCGGGCGTTCCCGCACAAATCGAGGGGATCGTGACACTAGATGAAACAGCCAGTACGACCCCCATCATATGGACCGAATTAATGGACTTCATGGAGGTCAACGTCAAGGCGGCATACACCGCCATTCTTGGCCGACCTGGCCTCTGCTCATTTCAGACAGTCCCCTCGGTTTACCACTTAAAGTTGAAGCTCCCCACTGACCTCGGGGTCGGTGTTGTCCGAGGGAATCAGGAGTCTGCACGTTCGTGCTACATGACCGCGGTAGGAAGCAGGGTGTTTCCCCTTGACGCAATCGAGCATCCACCTGAAAAAAACCATTCCGAGTCGGAAACCCGCCGAAAAATTGGAGGTCTCATTTGAGGCAGTGGTTCCATGTGAGTTGCTCCCTTTTCCCATATTTGAGACCAACCTTAATTGACTGTATTCGCCGCAATATCGGCCTCTTCGCTTGGACCCCGTCCGACATGCCTGGGATTTTCGAATACCTAATCATGCACAGGTTGAGCATCGCCCCGGGTTCTAAAACGATCCATCAGAAGCGACGGAAGTTCACCCCGGAGAGGCAATAAGCAATAAAAGTGGAGGTGGACAAACTGTTGTCCGCCCGGTTCATACAAGAGATCAGCTATCCCGAATGGCTGGCTAACATCGTGATGGTGAAGAAGGCCAGCGAAAGCTGGAGGATCTGTATAGACTTCATGGACCTCAACAAGGAATGCCCCAAAGATCCTTTCCCCCTCCCCAGCATCGACGCTCTGATCGACGCAACATCGGGCCATGAGCTGCTGACCTTCATGGATGCCTTTTCAGTCTATAACCAAATCGGGTCAAGGTGAGAAGGACCAGAGTCCATTTAGAAAGATTCATCATAATTAACGGGACAATCTTCAAGCGCTCGTACACAATGGTAGACGGGAGACCCTACCTTCGCTGCCTGGCTCCCGATGAGGCCAAGTACGTACTGAAGGAACTACACGAGGAAATCGGGGGGTGCCACATGGGGAGCAAGTCGCTCGCCAAAAAAGTCCTAAACCATGGGTATTACTGGCCGACCATGTTACAAGACGCCCAGAACCTCGCTAAAAGGTGCGGTTCTTGCCAGAGATTCTCCTCGGTGAAGCGACTTCCACAAGCCAACCTCTGTTACTTAGCCAGTCCGACCCCCTTTATCATGTGGGGGATGGACTTGGTCGGCCCTTTCCCAAAGGCGACGGGCCAAATGAGATTCCTGGTGGTGGCCATCGACTACTTCACCAAGAGGATCGAGGCGGAGCCCCTGGCCACGATCACGAAACACCAAACTCAACAATTTTTTGGAAGCACATAATTTGTCGGTTCGGAATCCCGCAGGCGCTCATCACCGATAACGGGACCCAGTTTACGGGCAAGAACTTTCGAAAATTCTGCGAAGACATCGGCGTCCAGCAATGCTTCTCCTCGATATGTCACTCTCAATCAAATGGCCATGCCGAAAATGCGAACCGCCAAATCCTTGACGACCTCAAGAAGCGGTTGGATAATTCATCCAAGGGGTTGTGGGTCAACGAGTTACCAAGCGTACTCTGGGCGCATTGGATAACTAAGAGAATCCCCATGGGCGAGTCACCATTCAACCTAATGTACGACACCGAGGCGGTTATCCCCTTAGAGATCAGGCTCCCTTCGTCCAGGATCATGGCCTTCAACGAGGAGAACAACTCAACAGACCTGAGAGCCAACTTAGATCTAATCGACGAGGTTAGGGAAAAATCCGCCGTCAGAAGAAGCATATACCAACAACGGATCAAGCGATTTTATAACAAGAAGGTCTGCCCTACCGACATTAAGCAAGGTGATCTCGTGCTCAGAAAGCTAGCAGTATCCGACCCCATCAAAAAGAGAAAGTTGGCCCCGAATTGGGAGGGCCAGAATAAGGTCTCCGAAATGGTACGCCCCGGCACGTACCAACTTGAAGACCCGTGGGGCAGAATAGTTAAGAGGCCCTGGAACGCAGAACACCTCATCATGTTCTTCGAAAGGGAGGACTAAACTCCTTTTGTAACCGAACTTGTGTAAGCGGCACCACGTGCCCCTTCTTTTTGTGTAAATAATAAAGTGTAATCTTTGTTTCTTTCCCCCTTTTTTATTTTATTTTTTTTTTACAAATTTCCGTGCATTCGAGCCTCACCCTAGCTTTTCTCACAAGCATGGGGGCTCGACAATCGGCATTGACCTCGAGCCGCGCCCCAGCTTTCTCAAGTTGTATGGGTTCGGCGCTCGATAATGACCTCGAGCCACACCCTAGCTTTTCTCACAAGCATGGAGGATCGACAATCGGCATTGACATCGAGCCACACCCCAGCTTTCTCAAGCTGTATGGGTTTGGCGCTCGACAATGACCTCAAGACACACCCTAGTTTTTCTCACAACCATGGGGGCTTGACAATCGACATTGACCTCGAGTCACCCCCCAGCTTTCTCAAGCTGTATGGGTTTGGCGCTCAGCAATGACCTCGAGCCTCACCCTAGCTTTGCTCACAAGCACGGGGGCTCGACATTCGGCATACACTTTGGGCAATGCCCTGGCTTTCTCACGAGTTGGGGAGGGAGGGTAAAATCAAATTTCATTTATCATAATGCCTTAAAAGGCCACAGTACCATAGATATTATTACAACGATTTTTTACCCAACCTAAGTGCTTCTCGTGGGGCTTTTTTGGCTAACATGGACCATCTCGAACCCCATCGAGCGGGTCCGTCCTCCAGTGAGCTCGTCCGGCACCATCGACATTGCCAGTGTAGACGTTCCGGCGACGGAGCTTTCTGCATCAACCGTCCGTGCCATTTCCAAATACAAGGTCGGTGAGGGACCCAAGACGGAGGGGCCGCCCCCGCCAAAAGGGCAGAATTGGGACCCGCCTGTACCGAGCATGAGTTTTAACCTCTGAATCTCCAACTCCTTCTCCACCATGACCACATGGAGAACGGACTCAGAGGTCGGCCGCCTGGTGGAGGCATCAGACATCGACCAGTTCGCCTCGGCTCTCCCCCAGTCTCCGTCGGCTATAGCCTTCTTCAGGCGCGCCGCCTCCAAACTGTGCTCCTTGGACTTGTTCATGAAATAGCTTACGGCGGCTTCTCGATCACGTGTAACGCCCCTGCCCCAAGCTCAGACAATGTATACAATTTATTAGCAAATTATTTATAGTACAGTACAACTGTCCACCACTGGCTGCCTCTCAAAAGGTGGTTAACCGGATTGGTGACTCTTGATCATAGGCATTATTATTTTAATATTATTTTATTCTAGTTCAATCCCGATATGGGACTATATTTAATCACAATCTCCTCTTTATTCCGTGAGCACACAGAACCTAAACAGTGGGTCCCCCATGTACACTTCACACACAGACATAGCCGTTGTCTCTTTTTTACTCAACAGCCAGGTGGGCCCCATGCTTGCTGACGTCACGATGACATCATCGCTCTCAACAGTAGCAATAGCATATAGTGCTGTCTTTCAAATGCGTGGGCCCCCCTATATTCCAATTTATTTACACTTATGCCATCACACTCTTATATATATATATATATATATATATATATATATATATATATATATATATATATATATATAAGGAAATATTCCATTGAAAACGGGTCTAGTTTTCACGGGTTGGAAAACAGCGATCTGAGCGGTTGGATCGCTCATGATCGTGATCAGCGGCTTAGATCGAGCCCCCCATCACCCTGTGGTGGGTAGTTGTACTAAACTATAAATAATTTGTCTTCTACATTGTATAAATTGTCTGAGCTAGGGGCAGGGACGTTACATTATGGGCCTATTTGTGATAGGGAATCAAGACACTCTCCTTTAACTCTAGCCTGTTCCGAAGTCGCCTGACCACGACAGAACTGAGGTCGGCTCCTAAGGTCTCGTCCATCTGACAAAAAGGAGATGAAACAAGATTTCACTCCAAGCTTTTAAAAAATGTGCAAGTCATACATTTTGGCCAAAAACATATGTTTATATTAATCTCCTCAAAAAATAGTTACGAAAAAGCGGTGGTCAGTCCGCGCTCGGCAAATACAAAACGAAAAAGAAGAAAAGATTAAAACTACGTCTTAGGGGGGATCTGCACCTTTTCGTCGGCTGTCGGCCCCTCTGCCTCTATCTCAAAGGTCGGGTCTCTCGCCACCTCGTCACCCTCTCCCCCGGGGGTCAGTGGAAGCACCGGCTGCTCCCAACAGTAGTGGAGGTGGTCAATTTTGGCCTGAGGGTAAAAAAGAAGGAAGTGCTCCTTCGCCCGATTGTAGGCCTTGTCTTGGGCGTTTATCATCTCCACCCCTGTCGTGGCAAGCAGCTCCTCATATTCCACGGCGGCTTTCGCGCGAACATCCGCCAAAGCATGAAGGTGCTAGTCCTGTTCGGAGGCGAGGTCGGCTTGAAGGGGCTGCGCCACCCCCTGAGCTATCGTCAGCTCGACCTTCAGGTGCTTCGCTTCACGCAAGTACCTGTCGGCATTCCGCTTCTCGACCTTGAGGTCCTTCTCGTAGCACCTCTTCAGTTGTGCCCCGGCCATAGATGTCGGATTGAAGGGTGATAGACAAAAATCAGAAAGCAAAACCACTACGTAAAAAAGCTAAACATGCAAACAAACACTTAACCACCACGTGGGCTTGAGCCCACTTCATGTAGCACATCTCCACCGTCTCGGTTGCCAAGATGGATCTGTCGCGCGCCGTGGCGAGGTTATCTACGACCTCGACCGAGAGCGGGCCCTCCACTAGTGAGTCGCCCTCCTTCATCGACCAGTCCGGGGCGAACGATCTGAGCCCCCTCTTACCCACCATCTCCTGGGCATCGGGGTGCAAGGAGGGGGTCCCCGCCTTCAAGACCTCAGCAACCTTACGGCTGCTGGAGCTTGGTGCCAACTCGGGCGCTTGTCTAACAGAGGGGGCCTTCTCCCTCTTATGGAGCCGCTCCGAGGGGTCTTTGAAGCCCCCTGGGCGGACCCCACCTTTGGCGCTACCTTCTCAGCCTTCCTCTTCTATGCCAGATCCTTCAGGGCCTTCCGCACGTCGAGCTTTGCCTGGTCAATTGCTGCACAGGAAAAGAGGGAATGCTAACACGAAGGAAGAAAGTTAAACAAAAATGAAACGAAACATACAAGGGTCGGCTGGGCTCAGTCCGGTCCGGGCCAAGTGTGATTCTGTCACATTCGGCCAACCAATGCTGTGTCCCTCGACAATCCGATCGACATCAGCCCACTCCGCCTCCGTCAAATCTCTCCGCCTCGGGGATTTGTGGTTCGGCTTGTAAAAATTCCAAGCTGTGGGAATTTCTTAAGGTACCTCGCTTCGGATCACGAAGTACTTATGTAACGCCCCGTAATTTTCAAAGAGTATAATATATATAAGATATATGTATGGAGATGTGTAGCCTATAGGGATTCCTATAGGAGGGGCAGTACGGTAAATATATGGAAAAGGGGGCTGGGGGCCCACCCGTGAAGGAGACAGCAAAGCAACTGTGTGCTGCTGTCGCTTTCGGATGACGTCACCACGGGGTGACGTGGCATGTATGCGGGGCCCACCCGAGTGAATACATGCTGCTGCTTCTACTATTTCTGTTCATGTTGAGCTGGCATGTGGGGGCCCCGGATTGGGGTCTGCATGTGAGAGAGCTCTCGGAGAGAGAGAACGGGAGAAGGTAAGTGAAATTGTCCCATATCGGAAGATTTCAAAGAATATTATATTAATAAATACTATTGCCTTTGATCAAGAGTCACCAATTCGGTTAACCACCTTTTGAGAGGTAGCCTGTGGTGGGCAGTTTTACTATACTATAAATAATTTGTCTTCTAAATTGTATAAATTGTCCGAGCTCGGGGCAGGGGTGTTACAACTTAGCCTTCCACCCCTTGATGGAATCTGAATACCCGTGTATCACCTTCTTGTGGGGGCGAGGCGATATGTAGTAGATGCCCTCCTGATCTCCGAGCGAGCTCACCCCTAAGACGGCCCGGAAATACTTCAGCTTCAGGGGCACCCTCTTCTCCTCACACTTCAGGATGAAGTAGACTAACTATTTCCAAAAGTTGGGGCCATACTGCATCGGACAGAGCTCCCACCACCTCAGCACCCTCTTGATAAACCGGTGCAGTGACAGCCTTAGCCCCGAGACGAAGGCATCATCGGGAAACATAAAGAAGCCAGGGGCTAACTCGGTGGTAGGGCGAAGACCAGGGATCGGGATCATCAGCTCATACTCCCGCCCAATGAAATAGCTGGCCCTTATCACGGGCAGGTAGTCGGCCTTCAGGACGCACTGAACCCCGTCCATCTGTATCTGGGTTCGGCTCGGCAAAGATACCTCCATGCCAAATTCAAACCAAATTCTCGACGTCGTCAGGATACATCCTGAGAGACCGAGGATTCTTGAAATATAGAACGTCGAGCTCGTGCGTGGGCTCGAACTCGTCCGACATCCTCGGACTGTCCGGTAGGCGCCACTTTCTCTTCTTCTTTCGAATACGAGGAGCCTTCGAAGGGGAAAATGTCGCCAAAGGCGGAAGAGGGGGGACCTCTCTTTCCTTACTTCCTTCCTCATCTGCCGCCTCTCCCTCGACCCCTTCCACGGCTTCCTGATCCACCACTCCCTCCTCGACCTCCTCACCTAGCACCTCGACCTCACCAGTAGAAGTGCTGGACTCCACCATCTATGGCTTGCAGCTACGGAGCGGCACCATGTCCAAAACTTGGTCTTCAAGATCCCAGGACGTGGAGTCCGACTGACGATCCCACTCATCTTGACCCGAGGCACTCGCTTCGGAACCAGACTGCGAACGCGACATAAAAAAAACAGTACTAACCTGAATTTCGTAAATGGAGAGATCAACGGAAAAGTCGTCATCGGCGGGTAGAGAAAGAAGCACTGGTTTTTAGAAGAGAAAGCAAAGTGAAGAAATGGAGAGGGGGGTGGAGGATTTATAGAGGAACTAATGACGCTTCGAATTCCACATTGGAATCCTGACCGTTCAATATTGATAATCAAGATCTAACGGCTGATGAGATTTCGACGCCTCGAATTCCACGTTGGAATCCTGATCGATTCAATCTTGATCATCAAAGATCTAACGGCTGATGAGATTTTGATGCCTCGAATTCCACCCCCATGACGTCAGCATCACATGTAGCGCCCTAGCTTTCACACAAACTATACGGGCTCGACGCTCGGCATTGATCTCGAGCCACGCCCTAGCATTCACAACAAGCATGGGGCTCGACGCTCGGCAGTGGCCCCAAGCCACGCCCTAGCTTTCACGCAAATAGGGTGCTCGACGGTCGGTAGTGACCTCGAGCCACACCCTAGCCTTCGCACAAGCAGGAGGGACTCGATGCTCGGCAGTGACCTCGAGCCACGCCCTAGCTTTCTCACATGCTGGGGGGCACAACGCTCGACAGTAACCTCGAGCCATCTCCGAGCTTTCACACAAGCTGGGTGGCTCGACGCTCGGCAATGACCTCGAGCCACGCCCTAGCTTTCACATAAGCAGGGGGCTTGACGCACGGCAGTGACCTCGAGCCACGCCCTAGCTTTCTCCCAAGCTGGGGGGCTCGACGCTCGACAGTGACCTCGAGCCACGCCCTAGCGTTCACAACAAGTAGGACTCGATACTCAGCAGTGACCTCGATCCATGTCCTATCTTTCTCACAAGCAGGGGGGTCGACATTCTGCAGTGACCTCGAGCCACGCCCTAGTTTTTACGCAAGTGGGGTGCTCGACGCTCGGCAGTGATCTCGAGCCACACCCTAGCCTTCACACAAGCAAGAGGGGCTCGACACTCAGCAGTAACCTCGAGCCACCCTCTAGCTTTCACACAAGCTGGGGGGCTCGACGCTCGATAGTAACCTCGAGCCACCTCCTAGCTTTCACAACAAGCTGTGGGGCTTGACGCTCGACAGTGACCTCGAGCCACGCCCTAGCTTTCACAGCAAGCAGGGGGCTCGACGCTCGGCAGTGACCTCAAGCCACGTCCTAGCTTTCTCACAAGTAAGGGGGCTCGACGTTCGGCAGTGACCTCGAGCCACGCCCTAGCCTTCACAACAAGCAGGGGGGATCGACGCTCGGCAGTGACCTCGAGCCACCCCTACCTTTCTTACAAGTTGGGAGGCTCGACGATCGGCAGTGACCGCAAGCCACGCCCTAGCTTTCTCACAAGTAGGGGGCTCGATGCTCGACATTGACCTCGAGTCACCCCCTAGCTTTCTCACAAGATGGGGATCTTGACGCTCGACAGTGACCCCGAGCCACGCCCTAGCTTTCACGCAAGTAGGGTGCTCGACGTTTGGTAGTGACCTCGAGCCATGCCCTAGCCTTCACACAAGCAGGAGGGGCTCGACGCTCGACAGTGACCTCGAGCCACGCCCTAGCTTTCTCAGAAGCTGGGGGGCTCAACGCTCGATATTAACCTCGAGCCACCCCCTAGCTTTCTCACAAATTGGGAGGCTCGATGATCGGCAGTGACCGCGAGCCATGCCCTAGCTATCTCACGAGTAGGGGGCTCGTCGCCCGGCATTGATCTCGAGCCACCCCCTTGCTTTCTCATAAGATGGGGGGCTCGATGCTCGGCAGTGACCCCGAGCCATGCCCTACCTTTCACGCAAGTAGGGTGCTCGACGCTCAGCAGTAACCTTGAGCCACACCCTAGCCTTTACACAAGCAGGGAGGCTCGACGCTCGGCAGTGATCTCGAGCCATGCTCTAGCTTTCACACAAGCAGGGAGCACGATGCTTGGCGGTGACCTTGAGCCACCCCCTAGCTTCCTCACAAGTAGGGGGCTCGACGCTCGGCACACAAGCATAGAGGCTCGACCGTCGATGCTCGACCCTCGAACGCCCGTCATAAGCTCTGAGCTAATCCCTGGCTCTATCACCGGCCAAGGCTCTATGCTCGACGCTCGGCTCCCAACCCTTGGTGCTTGACTCTCGGCGTTTTTACTTTTCAGGAGATTTCTCTTGTCCTACCCCCCCTTTTCTTAGCCCTCCGAGATTCTACAAGTCATACTCGCCGAATTCACTGCTCCATTCTTCCTACAGAGACAAACTACTCCTCCACGGCTGGCTTGCACAGGCCTCCAGGAGTGGGAGGGCTCCTGATATGGTGTAGATGACGTGGCCCCATCAGGGCAATCAGATCTCCTCAGATTTCGCTCAACCTCAGATTTCGCTCATCCCAGATCATCAAGTCAACAAGTCCAACAGATTTCTGTCAACTCAGGCCTACAGGCTAATGGGTTCGACCCGGCCGGTTAGGGTCCCAGACCTGTTTACCCCTGCCTATAAATACCAGACCACCTCCTCTTTGCCCAAGGTAATAAATCTTTCCTCAACTGAACTCTAGCTACTGTTGCTTTCTTAGTGACTGATTAGATCATTGGAGGGTCTGTCGCCGAAACTTCTCCCGGTGTTTCTAGGCAGTGTGCAGGTACAAGAGTCAGATCCGAGTCGAGCTACGAGATCCGAGCCAAGCATCCGGCCTCTACCTCACTCCTGCTACCCCCGAGCCGGTCCTACAACCGAGGGTGAGATCAATATCAGTACCAAGTCTTCCGCTTCACAAATTACAAGAACTCACACATGTTGCCCCACACCCAAAAACAAGCAACATCAACTAAAATTAGATAATTTTTTTTATTTAAAATTTTAACAATGAAACTAGAACGAAAGAAGTGGTTATAGAAATTTGTTGAACTAGTAGCACTTTATATCTTTCAACCTGAAAAAAGTTTCATTGATATATACATATATATACATTCAATTCTGAATGATTTACACAAAAAACTTCTATACATAAACTTCACGGATTTCATCGGTTGTCGAGTGCATAGTATGTTATTTGATCCATAAGTTGAACGTTTAAACTTTAGTTTACGATACTAAAAAGAACTACAAAACAAAGTTCTAGAAGATAAACAATTAACTTTTGTAGGCTTAGAAAGCGGCTTCGTAAATGGAACCGATCAAGGTTCTCGACCATCTGGC
The DNA here is from genome assembly GCA_017893485.1 of Hemerocallis citrina. Lineage (NCBI taxonomy): Eukaryota > Viridiplantae > Streptophyta > Magnoliopsida > Asparagales > Asphodelaceae > Hemerocallis > Hemerocallis citrina. Next base: position 254,276,655 of record CM030364.1, read on the forward strand.
GTGCTAAAGACTCCTTGTTGGAAGATATTGACGAACTTGAAAGAGTGGAGGAGTTGAGAGATCTGTCACAGGAGGAAAAGAATAAACTTCTGGAACTCCAGGAGAATATTGCTTATCTCTATAAGATGGAAGAAATTAAATGGCAACAAAGATCTAGAATTTCGTGGCTCAAAGAGGGAGATGCAAACACAGCATTCTTCCACCGAATTGCAAGTGCAAGGCGCAGGTCTAATCTTATTCTATCCTTAGAAACTAGCTCGGGAATGGTTCAAGATGAGCAAGTTATCTCCTCAGCCTTCCAAGGATTCTACAAGGACCTCTTGGGGAAGCAGAATGACTTCAGGGTCCCACTTAGGTATGACTTCTGGCAGTCATATCAGAATGAGTCGGCGCCTTCACTAGACTGTCTTGAGGTGCTGTTTTCGGAGGAAGAAGTTAAAAATGCCATCTGTCACATGGGAGCAGAAAAGTCGCCAGGGCCAGACGGTTTCCCAATGATGTTCTTCCAAATTTTCTGGGAGGAAATTAAAGGGGATTATATGGCATTGCTGGATGACTTTTTCAACAACAAGCTCAGATTGGGAATGTTCAATTTTGCGGAGATTGTCCTTATTCCCAAACGGGAAGTGTCGTCCAGAGCGGGCGATTTTAGGCCAATCAGTCTCATAAATTGCTCGGCAAAAATTATCTCTAAACTCCTCGCAATCCGCCTAGGGAGTATTATGGACAGCCTTATCAACAATGCTCAGTTGGGATTCATTAAGGGCAGAAATATTTTAGATTGTGTTGCCACGGCGGAACAAGTTATCCACCGTTGCCATACGACCAACTCCAAGAGCTTTCTTCTTAAGTTGGACTTTGAAAAAGCTTATGACTCGGTCGATTGGGAGTGCTTGTTGGAGGCACTCAGAGGTAGGGGCTTCGGGAATAAATGGATCTGCTGGATCAGACAGTGCTTGCAGTCTAGCAAAACGGCCATATCTGTGAATGGTAAGTCGGGCCAGCCATTCCCCTGCAGGAAAGGACTCAGACAAGGGGATCCACTTTCACCGCTCTTATTTACTTTAGTAGCGGATGTGCTCAGGCTTATGCTTGAGAAATGCCGAGAAAAAGGTTGGGTCACGCCAGTGGCCAGCAACGCGTCTACCCAAGGGTGTTCGATCCTGCAATACGCAGATGACACCCTACTCTTTGGGAATGGGTCTAGACGAGAAACTGTTTGCTTTAAAGGGGCCCTTTATTGTTTTGAGGCCTGGTCAGGCCTGAGGATTAATTTTCATAAGAGTGCGCTGATTCCAATCGCTCTCTCCGATGATGAAGCAGGGGAACACGCGAACATTTTGAATTGCACTACGAGTGGCTTCCCTATCAAGTATCTAGGGTTACCACTCAGGCCCGGGAGATTAACTAAAGCAGATTGGTTACCTATCATTGACAGGGTGGAAGACAGACTGTCGGGTTGGAAAGGAAAACCTTTGTCCATCGGGGGCAGAGTGTTTCTCATCAATTCAGTGCTGTCTAATTTACCTATCTACTACATGTCTTTTTTTGAGCTTCCGATTTGGGTAATCAATAGGATTGATAGGATTCGTAAACGTTTCCTTTGGAAGGGGGCAGACTCGAATAAAGGAGGCTATCACCTAATTAAGTGGAGTATTGCCTGCATGAAAAAAAGGCATGGAGGGCTAGGCATTATAGACCTCAGAGATATGAACTTGGCCCTACTGGGGAAATGGTGGTGGAAGGTCTTCCACAACAGCGGGGAAGGCTGGCAAGACTTCATCCAACCGTATCTTAGGGGGAAAGGTACAAGAGCCCTGGGTTTCCGAGTAGGGGCTAAGTTTTCGCGCTTCTGGAAGGGAATTGCCAAGATTAGCGGCCCCTTTAACTCAGCAGTCACGTCGAACATCGGCAATGGTAGGTCTACCAGATTCTGGTGGGATAGGTGGTGTGGAGACCATGCTCTGAAGGATGTGTTTCCAGACCTGTTTGACAGGTCGTCTCGACCGAATATGTCCGTGGCCGACAGTTGGAAAAGAGGAGGTTGGAGACCGGCGCTCAGAGGTACGTTAACGCCAAATACTCATCAGCAACTGCTTAACTTGCAAGCACACATTGTGCGGTCAGGCACAAGATGCACTCAAGGCCCAGACCAGAAGCGATGGGGACTCGAGAGTAAGGGTGTTTTCTCGGTGAGATCTCTGTATCACCGGATCCACTTTCGAGGGTGCAGACCCGGATGGGCACAGGTGTTGTGGAAGGTGAAAACACCGCTTAAAGTCAAGGTTTTTTTATGGCTTGTTCTCAATAATGCCATCCTCACTAGGCAGAACCTGGCCAAAAGGCAACCACAGGTGGCGACCAATTATGGATTCTGCAACGCACCGGTGGAAGATTTATTTCACCTGTTTATTAACTGCCCTAGAAGTAAGGCAACTATGGTCGAGGTACTCCTAGCCCTTGGTACAGGGGATTACCCAGGTGCATATGAGGACTTGTGGATTGGTCCTAAATTTGCAACGAATCGTCTTGAGATGAAGGAGGCATGGTACATTGCAATAGCAGCGACAACATGGGTGTTATGGCTAGACAGAAATAACTTTTACTTTCGTGCTTCATGTAATAGTATTTCTGGTAATTTGACTCACATAATGCATCTAATCTCTTTTTGGGCTACAGCTGCGGCCACCGGGGCAAGAGGGAGGATTGCCAAAGTTTTTCAGGTTGAAGAGTTTGACGATGAGGAGGTAGAGATCGGGCCAACGCTGGATTGAGGGACTGGCTGCACCAGTCATGACAGTGCGTTCCAGATGGGATTTTGTTTCTCTTTACTGTACTCTCGGGTTGCTGGAGGTTGCGTAGTTAGACCCACCCCCCAGGGTTTGTTGGGGGGTATGTTTGTTTTCTCGTTTTTTTCCTGCACTGTATCTTGTTTTGTACTGTTGTTTTGTACTGTTGTTTTTGCTCTGTTGTTTTCTCTCAGTACGCCGGGGTTGTTTTATTAACGTCTTATTAATGAAACAGGGTGGCTTTATTCCACCTTTTCCCTAAAAAAAAAAACAGTTAACTTTTGTATGCTTTAGAACATAGGTTCAGATTGGTATAGACACAGGTCACACAGCACACAAACTGGATTGTGACATGCCAACTAATGTTGCTACCTCTAACTAAAAAGAAAGAAGCAATAACCCTTTTTTTCCATTAATATTATTTCATCATTTTCAATAGCTCCTCTTTTGCATGACCTTGCTCATCAATTATGGCAAACAATTCATACCCTGAGCCTGAACAGATAAGGATTACACTTATTTGCTGATGGACCACTCACCGAACAGTTTCTTTTGGTTTTTGGTTTTTTGTGTGTGTGTGTGTGTTTGGGGGGGGGGGGGGGCTAAAAACTCACCAAACATATACAGAAGAGAAGGGCCTTACCCTCTCTCATGTATTACCCACATGAAATCTAGTGTCCTTATTTTCTATCTACCTATCAATCATAAAGGCAATGTGAAACACCGTACCAGTAAACCATAACTTCGAAATTTCTATTCACACCGGTGTTTTTTTCTTTTTTCTAGTCCACATTTTAAGCACAGCCAGTAAGATTCGAACCGAGATAGCTAGTGAAAAACCTCCTATCAGGAGAACATAACTCCGAAGTTGTGATAATGGGAGAGGGTTTAGTATTTGTACTAATTCTAAAGGCAACTTGACAATTCTCAAATTAAGAAGAAAAATAAATGAGAAAAGAAAGAAATGGTAAGGAAAAGACAATGATCAAGTACAGAAAATGGCAGTTTTAAGTACAAAGGAGCAGTTAAGTAAAGACTCATTCTGTTTGCATAATCACTCTCTTTTAAGTTGCAGGACAATAGAAAGAGAGTAGCTCTAGGGCTAGGCAGATGAGGGTAAAGCTGATGAAGAAATAGTCTCTGTTGTATAAAAAAGAAGGGGATACTAACCTGCCTTTAGTTCAATTGACAACGTTAATCAAAACATACTATGGACCCTATTAACAAAAAACAAAAGATTTAAGCAGTTTTTTTGACAAAAGAGATGAAGCCTACGGGCTTCAGGCAATTCATTAAAACCAAAAGTCAGAACATAGTTTTATACAAACTAGGAAAACACCAGGGAAAAAAAAGAAGAAGCAACACACTAATCCTCATCACAGAGGGGACCAAAACCCAACATCGAACAAAAGTAAAGTACATCCAGCACAACAGAACAACAGGATAACTAAAAGGACAATTAAAGATAACTAAAAGTAAAGTAGATCCAGTGAAAGATTTGAGCAGTTCATAGATGGAAAAGTTACGAGTAAAAAAATGCACGGAGGGTGCAGCAAATTGTACAGTGTTTCAATAGCACGACTCAATGTCAAATTAGGTACCGACTAATTTTCCAGATATTTTACATGAATTGTATCTCTAACTGCTTTGCAATTTGAGACATATACATCATATACTTTCTTATTTAAATGAACCATCTCTGCAAAAGATCTCAAAACCCAGAGATAGTTATTATCAAGATTGATATTCAAATCTACACATTATCAAGCTGATAAGTCATTTGATCATTTATTGTATATACATAATTTACATTAAAAAGCCATGATATATATTTAAACAAAGGGGAAAAAAGATGAAAGATGAATTTACACTAGATTTCATGGTTTGATCAACTGATACAAAGGAACTTATGTATTATATACCCTGCACAACCTCTGCTTAATTTGAAGAGTAAAGGTAGTGATAACCCCCGAAAGTTGCACAAAATTGAAAAATACCCTATAAAGTTTACTTCTCAATACTTGCACCCCTACAATTTTAAGCTGGCATTTTACAACCAAATTTATCATTAGTTTTCGATACATGTAATGCATGTTGTTTGCAAAAAATTATCGAATACTAGAAATTCCAGAATACTAGAAATTCCAATATATATGACGGTGTCAAAGTGTCAAAGTATGTTAACCTGTTGAATTTCATCGTCATAGGAATTTTCACCAGTGGAGACACAATAAATGGTACGGGCACTGACTGATGTAAGTCAGCATATAATGATACATCTGGGTATCAAAATTGAACTCTTTTAAACTTTAGGTCGCAAAAGGGTTGAAGAATAAACTTTTAAGTGTGATATCTTTTTTTATTTGAAACTTTAGGTGTTATCTGTAATTTACCCATAACTTTAAACAGATTTGGTCTCCACTCTAAATTAGTCAAATGTTGTTAGGGACTGTCCGAATCATCCCCGTCAGAGTCAGAGCCGGAAACTCCAAGCATAGCAAGAGCCAAGTGACCTCTCATTATATCACATTTTTTTGGTGATTGGTCATTTAACTGATAAGCAAGTGGAGAGGGGAGCAAGCAGTTGTTACTCCCTGTGAAAATGGACCAGTCAGTGCTGCAACTCAACTCCTCTTCTGCTTGCAACATCTCAATAACTTTGTCGATGCTTGGCCTAGTTAACTCTTCAGTTGCAACGCATGCAGCAGCTGCACGAATCATCCGGCTCATTTCCCCCCAGCGGTAAGACCCTGGTTTCAATTTCGAGTCAGCCAACTTCTCTAGTGCTCTCTCGCCTTGCAGTAGGAGGGGCTTTGCCTGTTGAGATGTAGCAAAAGAAGAAGATGGTCAGATTCCCTAGATGTACGTGCTGGACAACTACTGACATTTGCTTGTCACACTTTTCACATTTATTTATTTTACAGTAAATATTTTATTTGGACACTCATAGACACACAGCCATCCAACATTTTGACGACATACATAATTGACAGAGTTCAGACCGTTTATCACATGTTCTTATATTAGTGATACTTCTATTGCTATTATAGGTGACCAGAAAGCCTCTCTAGTTTGTAAGTTTGTATGGACTATGGCAGACTGGAACTACTTTTACTTTATTTTAAAGAAACTATTGATCTCTTAAATTGATTAATTTATTACTTGTTGGATATTGTTTGCCTCAATTTATGCATTCTTATTTATGATTTATGATCTGCATTTAGGTTATCGATGCAAAATTTAGCATTCGTTCATTCCCAACTTTTGGAAAGTGTTACATACCCACACAAATATTTACTTTCCTCTGAAGGTTGGAGTTTTATATTTCCTTAAAAAAATAAAAGTTACTACGTAATACTACTAAACATACATTCACAATCACCACATGCTAGTTTTCACTTAGCAGAACCAAGCACTTTCCTCAGGCTAGATAACTGTAGTGCTTTCCAGTTAAAATTACCCAAAGATATGCACAAGTTGCTTTTCTCGGAATATAATATAAACATAATAGAAACACAGTAATGCTTATTAAGTACCCACAAAGTTTATGGCATAGATAGAGGTGGAATGAACTAGACGTCCAAGTTGAATAGTTGAATGAACATAAATTCCAAGTGGCGTATTTTAAAGCTTTGTTAATATACTGAACAATTAAAAGATCATAAATCAGTTGTCAAGCATCCAAATACCAGAATTCATAACATACTTAAGGTAGGGCTTGATCTCTATGTATCTGCTGCAATACAGCACAGAGTACACATGAAAACTAGGGGTGGAGTGGGCCGCGCTGGGTCGTGCCTAGCTCTGCCCAGGCCCTACCCACATATATACAATTGAGTTTGGGCCTAAACTGATAAGCCCATGCACTAATCTTATTGGTGGGCCTAGCATGACCCACGTGCCAGCAGACTTTGAAACATTAGAACGTTTTCTTCCTTATATATTACACATTATGAGCTTCACTGACTATTTTAAGTAAATAATTTGCGATCTAACTTTAGAATTGACAATCAAAGATATTGTAGTAAACGAATTCATTAGAATAAAACAACATTGATGTCTCTAGATTAAAAAAAGAAAATTAAGGTAATAAAAGGAAAAAGGAAAAAAAAAAGTAAATAGAAGTGAAATGAATATGGAAGGATAAACTAAAGAAATTAGTGTGTGAATTGAATAATATGATATAGGTATATTATTTTGTGAATGGTCCAACATTTGACGATATAAATTATGGTATTGTATCTCAACTAATGAACATATGACACTTCATATATCCCCTAGAAGACATGGAACTTAATATTTAATTAATTTTATCCCTTCATATTCCTTATTGTATCATATTGCCATGCTTTTTGTCCTCTCCTTATATATAAATATTTGCATGTGTAAAGTAGTACATTTACTTTTGGGTCTAAATGGGTCGTGTTGTGGGCCGCCCGCGTGTCGTACCAGTGCATACCAAAGTGCATACCAAAATCTGGTCCAAATTCAACCGTGCCTCAATTTAGAAGTCCAAACTTGACCCATTTTCAAATAATACTAGCCCATGTACTATTAACGATCACGCTGGCCCATGTGCTTTCAAGCCGATCCAGACCCACTTCCACCCTCTAATGAATACAGCTTGTACGGAGAGATCAAATCCTGACCAACACTTTCTAATATCCTGACTAACATACATACATCCTAAATAGATTGTCCAATAAAGTGATGGACATCTGCTTCTAATAGCCTGTCTGATTATCTAATTCGAATGAAGATTTATCAATCCCTACTTGATAGCTGATTGAAACTTTCAAGGTGATCTTGCAAAATACTAGAAAATTCATCGAATCCTGCTTGCTTCCTTATGGCAGTATGGATAAAATAGTACTAGGAAATGAATGGATCCACATACCTCAGTGAAGTCTGGAATGGTCTACAATAGTAAATTTCTAATTTTAGGAGATGTTGTAATATATTACAAAGTTCTACTAGAGTTCTGACTGGAGCTTTTTTCCTTTTCCCAAAGATTCCTACTTCATCTCCAAGCTAGCCTAACCTGAACCCTGAGTCTAAGAAAGCCACCTATATAAGAGCCCCAAGGCATTAAGGCCGATGTTCACATTAGATAATAAATTTCTTTGAAAGTTGCAAAGAGTATATTTTAGAGCATTTGTAAAACATTCCATATAAGTAAAAGAGTCCTCCATATTACTTTGTCTCTATTTTTTCTTTACTATATCTTCCACAACCCTCCAACCAAGATGTTTTATACATCTTCTTTGACGAAGAAGATCCTCAAAGCTCGCACTACATGTATTCCAATGAATTGGGACCCTCTAAATCCACCAACACTTTCTAGAACATTGGCTGTGGAAAATTTGTTTGGACTATGGTTCCAGACTTGCTAACAGTATCCACTGGCCTAACTTTTATTGGTGATGTCAGATATATGAGAAGTATCTGTGAACACTCCGACCTGATATGGCCAGTTTGTCTCTGTATTGACCGATATCTCAAAGGATCGGGCTTAAAAGTATCTGTTCAGTTCTCAGATTACTGTTATATATCATGCATTGCCTAATCCCAAAAACAGTAATGATTTTGAAAGTAAAAATAAGCATAAAAATGGAACAAGTGCATTTCTTCTATTATATTGACAAGTTGGGAAAAATCAAAATTGTGTTTATTAACGAAAAGTAAACTCTTTCCTGGATGACTGTATTAGAGTACATGTACGTACTGCAAAGTTATGCTCCAGATCACTATTACTATACCAGTCATCCTAGAATTGAATAACTAGTATGGCATATAGAGAAATCATAATGATTTATAGGGAATTTTATTATTTGAATACCTACCCACAAAACCAAGTTTTCTTCTCCTGATTGCCTACTCCGGTCAATCGCTTTCCGCCCAGTAATTAACTCTAACAGGACCACACCAAATGCATATACATCAGTTTTATCTGACAATTTCCCGTGTTGAAAGTATTCTGGAGCCAAATAACTGCATATGAACATTCAACGAATAACGGAAATAAATAATATGAAGCTTTTGAGATGAGAAACACTAAGAGGTTGCGATTGCATCACTAGTAGCCTTTTACCCAAAAGTTCCTTTAACAGCCTTGCAAAGGAAAGGTAATGAAGGTCCATGAGTCCATGTTGCCAATCCAAAATCGCACAACTGTTAAGAAAAACCATTGGGAATACAATTAACTAAAATGAGCAAATTCAGAAAATACACTGACTGCTGCATTCAAAGTGTTGTATTTTGCTAACAATAATCCACATGATATGATATTATGATGTTTCACATGTTAAAATGTGGGCATTCATCTCATAATTCCAGAGAAAGTTTTGTCTACTTACAATCCTTATTGTAGTTTAACGAAATCATAATGAACAACCGTAAAGAGGAAACAAGTAAATCACCTTGGGGGTTCTGTTAGAGGAGAGGAGGATGTTGGAAGGCTTAATGTCTCTATGAATCACACACTTAGCAGTATTAAAGTGCAGGTACCTGATGGCCTGTGCTACTCCCATTGCCACCTTATGCCTCATCTCCCAGGGCAATATCTTCCGCCTTTTATCTGAGAACCATAAATAGTTCCATCATGTGAATGAATAAAGATTATCTATACAACTACGTAACATTCTAGCTTTGGAATATTTCAAATAGACTCTCTCAGATTTTCCCTTGGCTGGGAAAAAATAAAAAACCAATTGAAATTATAAACATAAAAAAAAAAGAAATTGATCCACTAATCTTCTCATTCTTCATCCATATTTCTTCCCTTGGAAGGTATTACTGAAAATATCAACATTACATTTTTTTACTATTTGTATGTATTTTTATGAACTTCCACAGAAGTTATAGGTTCAGTAACTTCAGTTACATGCCTATAACTTTGATTTAATGTGCAATCGCATGTGCAGCCACTGGTATTGAAAAAATTAACAGAGACAAGGACAACGGTACCTTTGGGGTGGAGGTGGTGATCCAAGCTTCCACCCGAAACATACTTATACACTAGAAAGAGACCCGCTTGGTCAACACAAAAGCCAAGTAAAGGGACAACATTTGGATGGTGAAGGGAGCTGGCTATCATAAGCTCCCTGCAGAAAGCCTTGGCACTCTCACGGTCCTGCCCCACTACCCTCTTTATCGCCACTGCACTTCTTCGGCCCACCCCGATTCTCCCTTTATACACCCGGCTAAGAGCGCCCCTTCCCAGTTCCCGACCTAAAAACAATTAGATAGTTTAAAAAAAAAAAAAAAATCAACATTACCATGATCACTTGACTATCATCTGTAGAAGAGCTGAATGGACAAATCAACATAAATATGTGGTACAGAAAAGAATTTAGTGCCAGCATCTTGTTGGCAATTAAATTGATACAAATGTTTAATATTAAGTTCTTTCTGGTATTGATCCATTAATAAATTTACATTTATGGAGTCTCTTTATTGATTTCTCTACATATATCCTAGTCAATATCCTTTCTGTTCCTAAGAAAGACAAAGATGGTAATGCAATGAGACCACAGTATTACTCATCGGTTTCTCCAATTTTTAGGCATTTTAACGACTTCAAAGAAAATGACTTTGCAAAAATATTGTTTTTCTAGCTCAGATTACTACATTAGAAAGTTGTCAATCTGGGGATCGTAAAACAAGGTTTTTTTTCTGGACCAAACTTGTATTAGCTAAGTTTCTAAGTTTCAATTCAATCAGTGCACCAAAATAATAATAATTCAGTTCAATCAGTGAGTAACAAAGGACATGTAATATGCCCCATACATACTCAGAAATCACATGTATTAAACTGCACTGCTATGGATATGGATATGGGATGCGGGCACCATATAATACAGATAAGCTGGTAGCCGCTAGGCAGTCCTGGAAATTCAAACATCAAATATGCCGTATGCATGTAATATACATGCACATGTGAATTTACTGAACCATTCAATAAAAAAGCATGGATATGGGACACCAACACGACACCGAATGGTGCGAATAAGACACGTCAAAAGGTCCATAATAGTACACAAAGAAGCAATAATTATGATACATTATGCCATATCAGATAAATGTTTGTGCTAGTGCAACATAGTACGACAAATGAGTCAATTAAATTACTATTGCTAAGCAATGCATAATAAATTTAAGGAACTTGAACCAATACCAAAATCATCATCATTGATTACATCCATTGTTGACAAGAGTCCAGATGATGAAGGACAAATGTCAAGGGTAGCTATTGGGAAAGGGTGCAATATAAAAAATTATAACTTGTGGGAATAGTCTGCTTTTTAATTTCTGCTTCATTCTAAAGGGAGCACATACTAATCAATGCAAAAACAAGTATGAATTTAAATATTTTAGATATACTTTATCAGATGCTAAAGGGTACACAAATGGGGCACATACTAATCAATGCACTTTATTTCCCAAAGCAGAAGTATGAATTTGAATATTTAGACATATTTTTCAGATGCTAGGTAAAGTGTCGTTAAGACAACACTCCATTAGAAGGCTGCTTTCTGTTTAAAAGTAAAGCTAAGGTGTTTGCCCAAAGTCCAAGCAAGGAAGTCTGCTAAAAAAATGAAGGCTTTACAATCTCACAAGTACACCAACTTTATTGTGGGTTGAAAGAGAAGTATGTTCTATATCTCTTTTATGTTTGGAAGTATCAGTAAAAAAAAGTTGATCCAATACCCACCTCACCGTGATGTCCCAAATGGTTGTTATGCGGCCACCTGGCCAATACGAACATGCATCAACCCATTGTTGACTTGCATTGGTTAGAACGTATGCAGTAATTCCCATTTCTAAAGCATATCATGGTCTTTTGTCACAATAGATGAGATTTTGAATCATCTGAACTCACTCCAAAATCAAAAGTGATAAATGGACCATTAATCACATTCTTTTCTCTTGCCCATGAGCCAAATTAGTCGGAGAGATTGTTAGTTTGGGGTTTCGTATTTTTGATTGTCCTGGTTCATATTTAGACTTATGGGGTCCCTGGAGAAAGAGAGTGATTCGAAAGAATAATAAGGTAGCGTAGGATATTTCGGTTGCGACTAACCTGTGGTGTCTATGGCTAGATCGAAACGAGTCTTGTTTCCGCATTTATATTTGTAGAGTCATGGTCATGATGCATAAATTTTTTTGCTCTCATTAATGGTAGGGCAAGTCAAGCATGAGCGTGGAAGAAACTACGGATGGAGGGCAATGAGAAGTCATATCTACCGGGGTGGGCAAGGAGGACTGCATGCGATGCGTTTGGGCTCCCTCGTAGAGTGATGATTATTGGTTGGTTGCTCAGTGTGGTGACCGGAGCTATCGTATCCGTTTTTATTTCCTAGAAGTATTTGATGTATTTGGCTTTTGTTTTGAGTTTTCGATGTTTGATGTAGTAGACGTGTTGTGGCTTGTATTCAGTTTTACCCTTGGGTCGCTATTGTTTTATTAACCTTTCATTAATGAAACCAGTGACGGATAGTCAACCTACTCTATAAGTAAATTAAATTTAAAAAAAAGCTCTAGTGGAAAATGTCTAGCAACAACAGCTTGAAACATATAAACTCATGAATTCCAAACAAAGGGCAAGATAATATATTTTAATTTGTGGTACCAACAGTAAAGTTCAAGAGAACAAACAAGACAATAATGACAATAATAATATCAACACTAGGCTACATGGCAAAACCAATTCTTTTTCAGCATTACCCTAAAAATTACATCATATCCAACTATCGAACAAACACCAACCAATGCACACACGAGACCTACCCCTTTCCCAAATAAGTTTACGTTCACCACACCATTCGCACAACCTATTCCACAGTTCACATAACCAACAAATGCATTTATATCAAATCCCCTAAACAAAGAAAGCACTTCACAACAAAGAATTAAACTAGACACATATAATGCAATGTTCAAATGATATCCTCAAAACCCTAAATTACCTTTGGCGAAATCCCTAGTAGCCGTGCGAATCTCCCCATAGCTAAACCTCACCAGCATCCCCACCACCGGCGATATGCTCCTCTCCAATGAATCCAACCTCCTCCACTTCTGCCTCTCCCCCTCCTCCCTTCCCGCCTCCATATTCACCAACAACAACACAGTAGTCCCCACCGCCGTCTCCGTGGGCCCCACACCACTACCCTCAGCCTCTGCCGGAGACCCGAAACTAAACCGAAACGACGAATGCACAGAACTCACTCCCCTCTCCCCCTCCCCCTCCTCCTCCTCTCCAAGCAACCATGACTTGTTCTCCTCAGACCCAACACCAATTTCCTCCTTATCTTTCATTCTCCTCCTCAAATTCCAACCCTTTTTCCTAATCATACAGAGTACCAAGCTCAAACCCCAAACCATCTTCCTAATCCTACCCTTCTCCTCCTCCTCCCCTTCTTCTTCTTCTTCCTCCTTTTCTACTTCTACCACCTCATGCTTCAACTTCAAGGGTTTGGGGCGAATGTTTATGATGTTAGGGTAACACCCACAACCCATGATTTCAAAAGAGGGGGGGGGGGGGGGGGGAGAGGGGGGGTTTGTGGGTGGTTTTCAAGAAGAGTGATCCAGGTATAAAGCATGAAAGAGGAATCAAGGAACAAGAATAACATACAAAGTTCTAAGCTTGGCTAGTGAGCAGAGCACAAATGGGAATTTTCTTCTTCTTCTTCTTCTTCTTGTATTAGAACTTAGAAGCAAGAAATGGGTTAATCCAAAACGGGAAACATGATTTGAACTGGAAAAAAAAAACGATGTAGATTTAAGTATGAGTTTGGAGGGCGGCTAATGTTTTATAGAGTGTTAATTGTTTTGTGTTTATCTGATATTTTTTTTGGGTCATAGTTTCCCACTCACGTTCGCACCCACTCGATGCCATATGGCCCACATGACATGTGTGATGAGTAATATAATTTCTTATTTGAATGGAATCGAGATTTCTAAATTCAGCAAAGGCCAGAGGGAAAGATATTTCGACTTTTGTTTTAGAGGGTTTTCTACATGTTCTCTGTATTTTTGTGAGTTTGTTTGCATATGTTTAATCTTGTCGTTGTTGTTCTCGGGAAAAAAACTTTGATCGGTTGTAAAAATATAGCACTCATTACTTAGTAAACAATTGTACATATCACTTACTTATCTAAACTGAAGGTTTACATAACTTATACTAGTATGATGCACGTGCGATGCACGTGGAGGAGAAAGGAAAAGAACAAAAAAGAAAAAATTTAGTATGATGCACGTGCGATGCACGTGGAGGAGGAAGGAGAAGGACAAAAAAAACCACCAACACGTGCGTTGCACGTGTTTGCACACATACACAAAAGAATAAAATATTGTTTATTTGTTTGGAACCCCATCTCTCCCATTATAATAGTTATAGATATTACTAGTATCATACACGTGCACGTGGAAAAAATTGAAGAGATAATGAAAAGGAAAAAAAGAAAATAATTTCCAACTGATCCACTTTCGAAAATATTTACGAAACTGGTCCACTGTCGAAAATATTTATCAAAGTTAGGCTATAACCCAACACGTGCATTGCACGGGTTGGGTTAAGGACTAAGGGTTCTCCCATTATAGTAGTAGAGATAAAGACGATTTACTAGAAGTTTCACCCCAAAAAAAATTGCTAATTTTTTTGTTTTCGCCCACTCAATGACTGAGGTATAAAGAAGACCAAGATTCAAATGATAACAAAGACCATGAATTTCGTTGACAAATGGACGAATAAATTTTTATTAAGAGAAATTCAGTGTGCTAATTTGTTCAGCTCAACTCAAGTGTCAAGTAAATATTGGCACAGTTGATTACTTTTATTATTATTATTATTTTGGTATGTGATGCGGTTTGTTTTTGGGAGGCGTGTGGATGCACCAGGTATGAGTTCTTATTAGATTTGTATTGATGGAGGAAGCTCAGGTGTAGACGACCCTCAGCCGGACGAACGGTACGAAAGTATGCGGTAGTGAGATGGAGGCCGGATGCTCGACTCGGATCGGGAGGCTCTTATCCGAGGTCTTGTGTACCTGCAGACGGTCTAGGAACACCGGGGTTGGTCCCGATGGCAGACCCTCCGATGATCTAGTTAGCTACTGAGAGAGAGTAACAGTAACTAGGGTTTTGAGTGGGAAAGATTCATTACCTGGATAAGAGGTGGAGGGTCTGGTATTTATAGGAGAAGCCAACCGGATCTGGAGCCGGTTGCCCATGGGCCTGAAGCGGTGGAAGCCCGAGCGGTATAGGGCTGACGTGGCAGAGGCCTGGACGATTTCCAGACTGACGTGGCAGAGGCTCGGGCTGTTTTCTGATGCTGACATAGCTGATCCGGATGATCCGGCAATGCACGTTTTCTGAGGAAATTCTGTGGTCCAGGAGGGCCACGTCATCGGACCCATATCAGTATGAGTTCATGTGAGGGTGAGTGTAGGTTGTGGAAAGGATTAACAATTGAGAACTTACTTAAATAATGAAAATAATCCATTGTTTTTTTTTTATATTATTAATATAATAAAATAAAAGGATATAAATTTAAATAAAAAAAAAAATCAATGTAAGGTGAAAGAATAAAAGGTGGATTCATCTTTCATCTCAAAAGAAAAAAAATAAAAGGTGGATGAACACGTACGTTTAGGTGAACCTCCCCCTCCTACCACCTTTTGATGTTGAACAAACTGCTACTTGCCTACGTACGTTTTGTGCACGTGTATAATGACTTCAGACTTGAGTTAAGAGAATCAATTAACAGTATTTTTTTGCTTTCTTGTTTGGCCATCTGTGTGAGTAGTTTGCTTTAGACAGTCTTTATTTCTTTGAACATTTTTTCTCCTCATTATGACTTCACCGCAATTTTACATGCAAATAAACTACTCCTACATGTACGAAGTGCACTGGATAATTTTATTTTTTCGAGCTCCATACATTAGAGCTTTAAAGCCAACATAAGAGGACAAATTCGTGTATACATTGAGTATGATAAATGATGTGAGTATAAGTGACGTAGCCCAATCGTCAGATCTCCTCTGTATTCACTCACCTCAGATCATCAGGTCAAAAGGTTCAACGGTCCTTCTGCAACTTCAGGCTCACAGGCAAACGGGTCTAACCCGGCCCATTAGGGTTAGACACCCACTTACTCTGCCTATAAATACGAGGCCCCCTCCTCCTTAAACATGGTAATCTCAAATTTCTCAGCTGAACCCTAGCTTCCTTCCATTTTCCAGTGACTGACTAGATCATCGGAGGGTCTGTCGTCGGAATTTCTCCCGGTGTTTCTAGGCGCTTTGCAGGTGTTCCGGTCGGCCAGCCACCAGTTACTCTTACGAGCTGACCTCCAGTAACCGACCGGATCTGCGGTTGAGATCTGTCTCTTCCACTTTACAAATTACAAGAACTCACACTTGTTGCTCCCGCGCCGAAAACGAGCAGCATCAGGTTTGCACCGTCTGTGAGAAATACTTGACAGATCCAAAACCAGCTTCCGGTCTCCAGACTCCTCCCTTCCTATGCCTCCCAAACTAGGGCAGCTACGGCAGGGCGGTGTACCGACCATCATCACCAGACTCACAGTCAGGCGGACACCCAAGGTTCCCAAAGGCACCGACCCGAGAATCCCTTGGGTCTGAGTTCGAGTGCCTCACGCTCAGCCGCAAGGTGACCCAAGCACCAGGAATTCGATGACCTTCAGAAGGTCATCAATCATCGGAAACCTGAGGATGACCTCTGAAAACAGCTAGACCGCTCCAAGAGTGGATCTGCCCCCTCCGTCCAGGTTCCGACCCATAGCATACAAGGTCGGGAGCAACGGCGCAGCCGCTCCCTCAGAGATCAACGACCTCCGACGGTTCAATTCGAAGTGGTTGCGGTCACGAGGACCGAGTTCCAGGAGTTCAGTAACGAGGTCCTCCAAGCCATCCGAGGTGCCCCCTGGACCGAACAACCAGTCGATTTTTCCATCCTGGGTAGCGAGTCGCTCGGCTCGACCTGACCACCAAGGAGGGATGACGTTGTCCTCAAGCGACCCTAGGAGATGGAGAATCGCCTCGCCCGGATCGGCGAGGGGGAAGGCCAATCCAGTTGGGGGTACCATCCTACCGGATCCCATTCTCCGCTCGAATCCTTGATGCCTTGATCCTGAGGAATTTTCCAACCACCTCAGTTCGAGACCTACGATGGAGAGAGTGATCCAGCTGATCACATAGAGGGTTTCGAAATCCTCATGATGATTCACAGCGCCTCGGATCCTCTCATCTACCTAACATTCCCCGCCACTTTGCGTGGCCCGGCTAAGGAATGGTTCTCAAAGCTCGCCCCCAACTCGATCTTCTGTTTCGAACAACTCGAAGTAAACTTTATCGCTCACTTTGTGACTAGTCGCAAGGTCGAGAAGATGAGCACGTCACTTCTAGACCTCAAACAGAAGGAAGGGGAGTCCCTGCAGGACTTTGTGTGGAGGTTCACCATCGAGGCCAGAGCAGTCTCTTCTCTCGACGCTGGCATCGCGTCTGTGGCCTTCAGACATAACGTTCACTATGGCCAACTAAAGGCCTCCTTGACGAAGAAGCCTCCAATAGATTTTTCCGACCTCCTCCACAGGATCGAAAAGTACATTCGAGCCGAAAAAGCTTTGCACCCTGAAGGCTTGACAGAAGCTCCCCCTAAGGGGAAGAGGAAGGTAGATGGTCCAGAGCCTACGAAGAAGGCTGAAAAAGATCATCTCGGTAAAAATTGACCGCATCCGGTCCCCCGCTTCGAAAAGTTCACCCCGCTGACTCATAGTGTGTCAGCCATCCTTATGGAGATTAAGGACAAGAGGATCGTCCATCATCCTCCTTGACCCAATAACAACAACAAGAAAAGGGACCGGAGATTTTACTATCGGTTCCACCGGGATCACGGGCACGAGACTGATACGTGTCGCGCTCTTAAAGACGAGATCGAGGCCCTCATCCAAAGGGGTTATCTGAGGGAGTTCACTCGAACTAATCTACGAGACCAGTGGGCTTCGCCCCCTCCTCGAGCGGCCAGTCGGCTTCCTGAGGCAGAACCCGAGTCTGATGAGACCGGGTGGCCGGCCATCCTTCACTATGTTCACGGTGGCCCCATGGGGGGAGAGTCGAATACTTCCCGCAAAGCCTTCGTGCGGGAGGTTAACTCAGTCCATGATCACCCGCTCCCCAGGGACCAAGGCCTGGCGGTCTCATTCTCCAACGACGACCTGAAAGGTGTCCGACTACCCCATTATGACGCTCTGGTGATTAGTATGGGCATGGTGAATCACGAGGTTCGCCATATCCTCGTTGACAATGGAAGATCGGCGAACATCATGTTTATTGCCGCATTCGAAGTGCTCAAACTCTCTCGGGAAAGACTGAAATCGGCGGGATACACGCTGCACAGGTTTTCAGGCACTCCTGTACAGATCGAGGGGATAATCACGCTCGACGTCACAAGAGGAACAATCCCGAACATCCAAACAAAAGCCATGGATTTCATGGTGGTCAATGTCAAAGCTGCCTATAATGTGATCCTTGGCATGCCCAACCTCTATTTCCTTCAAGCAATGCCCTCCGCATACCACTTGAAAATGAAATTTACTACCGATCACGGAGTCGGCATGGTCCGAGGCAATCAAGAATCAGCCAGGTCTTGTTACATGGCCGTGGCAGGAGGCAGAGTTTTTCCACTCTACGCGGTCGAACTTTTGTCTGACAAGAACTCGTTGGGCCTCGAGCCCGTCGACCAATTGGAAGAAATCCCCTTCATCGAGGAGGATAGATCCAAGTGGTTCCAAGTGAGCCAGTCCCTCGCCCCAGACCTAAAACTGGCCATCACTAACTGCATCAGGAGGAATGTTGATATGTTCACCTGGACACCTTCAGACATGGCAGGAATATCAAAAGACCTCATCATGCACCGACTGAGCGTCCACTCGAATTCAAAGCCCGTCTAGCAGAAGCACCACAAATTCGCCCCCGAGAGGCAGCTGGTGACCAAAGAAGAAGTGAACAAGCTCCTCTCGGCTCATTTTATCCAGGAGGTTAGCTATCCCAAATGGCTGGCCAACGTAGTGATGGTGAAGAAACCGAGCAGAAAGTGGAGGACCTCCATAGACTTCACAGACCTCAACAAGGCTTGCCCAGAAGATCCATTCCCCTTTCCAAGCATCAACGCCCTGATAGATGAGACTTTTGGTCACGAACTATTGAGCTTCATGGATGCCTTTTTAGGCTATAACCAAATCAGAATGTTCCCCTCTGACATCCCCAAAACTGCATTCGTGACTGATCGGGGCCTACACTGTTACTGGGTCATGCCCTTTGGGCTGAAGAACACCGATGCTCGTCAATCGGGTGTTTAAGGAGCAAATAGGTCAGAATATGGAGGCCTATGTCGACGACATGCTCGTCAAAAGATGCCAAGGCCAAGACCACGTCACCGATCTCGAGGAAGCCATCGGAGTCCTAAGGTCCCACAACATGAGACTAAACCCCTTCAAATGCGCCTTCGGCATCACTTCGGGAAAATTTCTCGGATTCGTGGTCAACTAGCGGGGCATTGAAGCGAACCTCAAGAAGATCCAGGCCACACTGGACATGGACCCTCCAAGAAATGTCAAAGAGGTCTAGAGGTTCACGGGGTGGTTGGCGGTCATCGGTCGTTTCCTTTTCAAATCCGGTGAAAAGTCGCTCCCATTCTTCAAAGCCCTCCGACTGGCTAAAAATTTCAAATGGGGATAACCTCAATAGTAAGCCTTCAACCAGCTGAAGACCTACCTGGCCAACACTCTCGCTCATCAGAAAACCAGAACCGGGTGATCCCCTCTACGTCTATCTATCCGCATCCGAACACGCGCTTAGTTCCATACTTGTCAGGGAGGAAGATGGGGTCCAGAAACCCATCTATAACGTCAACAAGGTCCTGCACGAGGCTGAACTCCGATATGCCCAAATGGAAAAAGTTGCTTACTCATTGGTAATGGCCACTCGGAAACTCCGACTGTATTTTCAAGCTCACTCCATTCAAGTCCTAAGAGATCAACCACTCAAGCTCATCCTCAACAAACCAGAAAATTTTGGGCGACTAATCAAGTGGTCGATTGAGCTGAGCCAACACGACATCAGCAGCCAATCCCGGACAGCCGTCAAGGGGCAAGCCCTCACAGAATTCATCACAGAGTGTACCATTCTGAAGTACCCAAGATCCCAGAGCCGGATCCCACTTGGGAGATTTATGTAGATGGGATCGTCCTGCGAGGGTGGAAGCGGAGCCGGTGTCATACTTCGTGACCCCGATGATTTCGTCCTCTAGTATTCCTGATGCCTCAATTTTCAAGCCTCTAATGATGAGGCAGAACACGAAGCAATGTTCGCCACCCTTACACTGGCCCGCAATGCAGGAGCAAGACGAATATAGGGATGGCATTCGGGCCACTCGGGCCGGGCTGGGCCGGGTTTGACCGGTCCCGGGCCACCCGGGCCGGGCTCCTCCATTACGCGGGCCGGGCCGGGCCGGGCTCAAGGTAAGAAACCTTGGCCCGGACCTGGCCCATGGCCCCTAGTGTGGGGGCCGGGCCGGGTCGGGCCGGTTCGCGGGCCTGGCCAGTGTATGAGGAATAATTTTTTTTTTTGTTGTAAAGTATTATTTAAGATCAAGTATATGGATTTGTAATTTTATAACAACTGCAAAGAATAAAATTTCATAAATAATTGAAGTACATGAATAAATAAAGTACATGATTTAATAAATTTGAACTTCTTGAATAAAATTAAGTACATGAATAAAATTCATACAAATTTGTCTATTTAGCTCAAATCATCAAATTACAAATCAAGGGAATTACTTGAATTTAAAGATCGAGATGGCCTCTACTTAGATTGAAGAGAAGGCATTGGACTATTGTCGTGCACTTCAACTTAATCTAAATATAGAATCTCATCACTCTAAATTTCCCAATTAATTACAATTAATTGAACAACATTTTAATGTAAATTAACTAAATGTAATCGTTCATTCATCGCTACTTGTTGATCCACCTCCAGCTTGTGCTTCAAGTAAGTCTTAGGTCCTTTCTTCCGCTTTCATCCAATCTTCGGCGCATACCAGCATTTCCAAATTTTTGGCTGTCAATCGGTTCCTGCTCGGGCTCATTATCCTGCCACCAAGAGAAAAAACACTTTCCGATGCAACAGTTGACACCAGTGTTGTTAGTAGATCTTTAGCCATACGAGAAAGAATATTAAAAATTGCTTCATTAGTCTTCCAAAATTGTAACACATCTTCTACATCTTCAACTGCACTTTGTGCATTATACCAATTCAACTCATTAGGTGAATTGGTTCTTGCCTTTTTCATTTTAATAAGATTTAAAGCACCAATACTAGCTTGACTCTTTTCTTTTGCTAATATGGAGAAGGAAGAAGAAGAAGATTCAACATTTTGTGTTTGTGTTTGAATAGTGTTAGTTGAATAAATTCTTTAAATAGTGTTAGTTGAATAAATCCTATCATAAGAATCATATAACCTAGTCAAAACATTCTCAAATTTACGAGTAAAAGCAACATGATCAAAATCTAGTATTGCATCGTGTGGGGCATAAGTGTAGAAAATTTCAATTAAATTTTTTGTACCTTCTAATTTAATCATAAGATTCATTACACTAGCTACACAATATAACATAGGAATTGGATGAAAATATTTTAAAAACTTAACATATGCCGCATTAACCATATCTCCAATAAAAGGGTCATTTTGCAAATCTTTAATTGTTGTCATCATAGTCACAATTTCAAGTAAAATACTACTAGATGTAGATGTATATGTTTTCGAAAATTGCAAAGTTGCATCGTTAAAAGGTTGTAAAAATTTATATAAACTATCGGCAAAAAACCAAAAATCATCATCTAACATATAATTTTGCATACCCATTGCGACATAAAAATCTCTAAGATTAAAACGATAATGAAGAACAACACCTAATAATTCAAAGGTAGAATTCCAACGATGTCGTACATCTTTAGGAAAACGTCTACATACAATGCCCCTAAGTTTACATCAATCATGAAAAGCTTGATAAATTGGACCACTCAATGTAATATAATGAACACAATCTCTCATAGCTTCTAGTTTATCATTTCCATATTTTAGTGCATCTTGCACACAAAGATTTAAAATGTGACAAGCACACCTAACATGAAAAATTTCGGGTTCCACGGGATCTAAAGTAATTTTTAAACTCTCAATTGCCTTAGTGTTATTGGATACATTATCAAAACCAATATCAAACACTTTATCATGAATAAAAAAATTATTGCATGCTTCCATAATGTGTGTGGCTATAATTTCACCCTTATGTGGGTACCTAACATATCCAAAAGAAATTATTCTCTTTTGAAGTAACCAATCCGAATCTATCCAATGACATGTTACACACATCATTGGAACCCCGTTTACTCCTACCCACCCATCCGATGTCAATGAAACTCTAGTGTTTAGTGATTTTAGTGTTGCTATCAAAAAATCCTTACTCTCATTGTAAACTAATTTACAATCACCCTTAACAACATTCCTAGCAATTTTTTTAAAATGGGGGTTGAAGGTGGTTTGTACAAAATCCTCTATATATTTTTGTTCACCAAACGAATATGGCAATTCACCCATAATTACTAATTTAGCGATTCCCTTACGAACGTGATCGTGATCATATGTATGACTATCTACTTGACCGGTTTTAGGATGTATTTTTTGTTGTGTGAGGTTATCTTTTGAAAATTGTGGTTGACCTTTGTTTAAGTGACGTTGAAGTGTACCCGTGCCCGATCCTACTTTAAACTTATATGGGGTTTGGCACTTCTTACATATTTTAAGTCCTACACTCTTATCATTTTGTGAAGGGACAAAATTGAAAAAATTGTGTACTTCCGAAGTAGTCCCTCTTGTTTTTCTTGAGTTTAGAGAAGGACCTTGTTCCGACGGTTGTGGTTCTACATGATCTTCTATTTCTATAGGATTTGAGTGTGTTTCATTCAAATCGGGAAAACTATCATAATTCATAAATGTTTCTTCACTATCTATATATTGGTTAGGGATGGAAGGGATGTGATGACTAGTAGATTCTTGACTACTATGCCTACCACCACCGCGTGATCGATTAGAGGCCATTTAACTATGAAAAACTAAAAATGAAGTAGTGAGTGAGTAGTGTTTGTTTTTTTACCACTTTACCAAAATTAAAAATAAAATCTAAAAAAAATGAGAGAAAGAAGATCAAGAAAATACAAATTATATGAGAATAATGAAATAGTATGCTATGTTAATTCTGCAAATTAAAATTATACAAAAATACCGTAAGAAAGTAGAGACTTGAGTAGTTGTTGTTGAGAAAGTTGAGACTTGAGTTGTTGATTTCCTTCCTTCACTTTGATTGTTGTTGATTTCCTTCCTTCAAATTTGATCTTGATCACTTGAAAGATTGATCACCAAATTGTGGTTGTTGATTGGAGAAAGAAATAGTAGAGAGAAAGATAGTTGAGTGAATTGGTGAAGAAAAATGAAAGGAATGGTATTGTATTTATAGAAAATGCATTTTTTTTTATTTCCTAAAGTACCCCCCAAAACTAGCCGTTATAAATCCGTTGGGGGGTAGTTTCGTAATTTAAATTTTTTTTTATTTTCTGGAAAAAAAGGGCAGCCAACGGTCGGCCCGGCCCGGCCCGAGCCCGGGTGGGCCTGTTCAACCGGTCCCGGGCCTCAAGCGGGCCGGGCTTGACCGGGCTACCTTGGCAAATAATGGGACCGGACCTGAACCTGGTCTATGGGGGCCGGTTCAGGGGCTAGCCCGGTTTGGAGGGGGGCCAGGCCGGGCCGGGCCGGGCCGGTCCCGGGCCAGCCCCGCCCCGATGCCATCCCTAGACGAATAAGGGCCTTCAACAACTCTTAGCTCGTGGTTAGCCAAATTTCGGGGGATTACAAGGCCCATGATGCTCGGATGGTTCGGTACTTAGCATGCGTCAAACTCATCCTGAAAGCTTTCGAGCCCGCCGTTGTCGAGCGGATAACCAGAGAACTAAATAGTCATGCCGACACTTTTTCCAATCTTGCCTCATTGTCCTTCGAGGGCCTCGACCACACATTCCTCATCGAGGTCCTCTATAAGCCATGCATCGAGAAGCCCGAGGTCATCTGCCTCAATACGAGCATGCAGTCGCATAATTGGATGGAAGACATCCACACATTCTTGGCGGAAGGCCAACTACCTTAAGACCTCGTCGAAGCTAGGAAGATAAGGGTCCGTCAAAGGTTCACCTTGATTGAAAATATCCTCTTCAAACGTTCATACACCAGGGTGGACGGTAGACGTTACCTCCGATGTCTGGGTCCCGATGAAGCGAGGTATGCATTGGAAGAGTTACACGAGGGAATTGGAGGGTGAAAGGTACTCAACCACGGGTACTATTGGCCGACTGTACTGCAAGACGCCCGTGATCTTTTTAAGCAATGCAGCCCCTGCCAGAGAATCTCTTCCATCAGACACTTGCCCCAAGCCGAACTCAGGTCGCTGACCAGCCCTACCCCCTTCGCCATGTGGGGAATGGACTTGGTCGGCCCATTTCCGAAGGCCATAGGCCAAAGACATTTCCTCATCGTGGCCATCGACTACTTCACCAAGTGGGTCGACGCCAAACCCCCAGCCACAATCACTGAGCATCAATCCCGACAATTCTTCTAGAAGCACATCATCTATCGGTTCAGTATCCCGCCCATGCTCATCACCGATAACGGGACTCAATTTGCAGGATTTTTTTTCCGAAAGTTCTGCGAGGACATCGGCATTCAGCAGCGGTTCTTATTAATAGCTCATCCCCAATCGAACGATCAAGTTGAAAACGCCAACCGCCAAATTCTTGAAGGCCTAAAAAATGATTAGACCAATCTCCCAAAGGACTGTGGGTAGACGAACCATCGAGCGTCTTATGGTCGTATCGAACAACCAAAAGAATCCCCATGGGCGAGTACCCATTCAATCTGACATACGGGACAGAGACTGTCATCCCACAAGAGATTGGGCTTCCTTCACCTAGGATCATAAGCTTCATTGAGGAATCCAACTCCAATGACCTCAGGGCCAACTTGGACCTGGTCGATGAAATCCGCGAAAGATCCTCCATCCGACGAGCCATATATCAGCAACGAGTTGAGTGGTTCTACAACAAAAAGGTCTATCTGACCGACATTAAGGAAGGTGACCTCGTACTCGGGAGGCTCACTATTTCCGACCCCAGCAAAAAGGGCAAACTTGGCCCAAACTGGAGGGCCCGTATAAAGTCTCCCAAGTGGTACGTTCAGGCACATACTGACTCGAAGACCTTGGGGACAGGGCAGTCAAGCGACCCTAGAATGTGGAGCACCTCATCAAGTTCTGTGAGGAGAGACGTCAGTAATTGTAATAGGCACTACACACCTTTTATGTTGTACCCAAGTGTTGGACAAAAGCAATGAAATTTCTTTTCAAAACATGTAAATATGTCAAAACTAACATCGAGCAAGTTACTGGCTCTCGCTCAAGTTCACCTACGAGAGATTTCTCAATCTCTCACATCCTCGCCGCTCGGCTTGGACTTCGACCACCTACAACAGATTTCTCAATCTCTCACGTCCTTGCCACTCAGCTTGGACTTCGACCGCCTACGATAGATTTCTCAATCTCTCATGTCCTCGACGCTCGGCTTGGACTTCGATCACCTATGAGAGATTTCTCAATCTCTCACATTCTTGCCGCTCGGGTTGAACTTTGACCACCTACGAGAGATTTCTCAATCTCTCACATCCACGCTGCTCAGCTAGGACTTCGACTACCTATGAGAGTCGCACACTCACCTAAGAGATTTCTCAATTTCTCAATCTCTCACATCCTCACTGCTCAACTTGGAATCCAAAAATCTAGAAGATTCTTACTCATACTACACGATTCGGACTGCAGCACACAAAAAATCCACAAGAAACCAATTCACTATAGTTTTCCTTATTATTATTACAACCAACAGAAGTTTATCGATACAATCGGCGAGACTTTATTACATCGCTCGCAATCGACCTAAGGCTCCCACGCAGGACCCATAGGGTTGGTACAGACCAGTTCAAGGCCGACCGAACGAGTTTGTTCCTCTGCAGGATCTCCTGGGGTTGCTAAAGTGGACACACCCGCAACAGAGCTCTGGGCGTCCTTGGCCTCGCGGGCCCCATCAGCAGGGTCGGTAACGAGAATTCGACAGAAGGTCAAGCGCCTTCGAAAGAAACAGATTGGGATCCTGACATCCCGAGCATTATCTTGTACTGTTGTATCTTTAATTCTTTCTCCACAATGATCTCACGGAGGAAGGATTCGGACAACAGTCGCCGGGCGTAAGTGCTGGACATCGAAAACACAACCTCCACACTTCCCAAGTTGCGGTCGGCTATCAACTTCTTCAAGCGTGCCAACTCCAAGCTAAGTCCCTTTGACTTATCCATAAAGTATCGAATAGCCGCCTCTCGATCGCGAGCCTCTTTACAGTACCAGGTCAGTGCGGACTCTAAGGCCGTGACCTTACCATTAAGCTGCGCCATCTTGACACGACCATGGCCTACCTCAGAGGACGCAATCATCTGTCACAGACAAAAGAAACATCATTCTGACCCCTATATAATTGGCTAAATTCACAAAAATCTCACGAGGTAGACTAAATCTCAAAAATTAAAAAAGTCAAAAAGTTTGGCCAAAAAACTCTTTTCATAACCCAAAAATTTCATACAAAGGTGCGGTGGCTAGTCCGCGTTTGGCTATTACAAAATACAAAGAAGAAAGAGGGGAAAAGCAAATACAAAGGCTACTGTTCAGAAGTTGGGCGAGCCTCTTCTTCAGCGGCAGTTTCGGCATCAGGGTCGGCCACGAAAACGTATTCATCACCACCGCCTCTGGAGGTCAGCAGGTGGTCGAGCAGCTTCATGTCATAATTGAATTCGTCAAGCTCCAGCTCGGGGTGGTAGTACTTGACGTGCTCGATCGCTCGGTGTACACCTCATCCTGAGCCTCGATGACCTTGTCTATGCCGGCCTGCTTGATCTTTTGTAACTCACGGGCGACCACCTTCTTTAATTCGCCCTCCTTCTTCATGCTGGCGTCAGCCTGGGAAGCCAGCTCTGCCTGAAGGGCTTGATTACGGGACTCGGCCGCCATCAGCTTTAACTTTAGATCCTTCATTTCTTGCTCATAGCATTGAGCGTTCCTCACCCCCTCTTCAACTCCTGGTGATGCAGCTTCATCACCTGCACACCCGCCATGCACGCCTACAGCCGAAGGAATAAAACTTGAACAAAAAATAGTAACCAAAATACAAGGGTATCAGAGCGGAATAAAGGTTACCTGCATGCTCGCCGGATCCCACTTCATATAGTTGGACTCAATGGTCTCACACTCCATGGCCTCCCAATCACGAGGTGGGGCGAGTTTCTTGACCACTTTGATCGCCACGGGACCCTCAGACAGTGTATTGGTGATCCGAACAGCCCAGTCAGGGGCCCACGTTCGGAGCCCCACATCGCCCATGACCTTCTAGGCCTCTGGATTGACGGGAGGGAGGCCACCCCTCAAAACCTCAGTAACCTTTAGGTTGCTAGAGCTTGGGGCCGCCTCGGAGAAGCCGGGAGTGTCGGGGACCGCCCGAGTCTTCTGTCTCTACGCCACCGGGATGTGTAACGTCCCGATTTCCGGTAACTGGGAGACCGTGACATAAGCCAGAATATTTTCTTCAATTAGCCACAATACACAAAAAACAGGAAAATTTAAAACATTTTATTCAACACAAATGTATTACAAATCCGAATGTTACAAAATTGCAATACATTACAACAGTGTTATAATAATACCTTTACAATCCCAAGTGTTACAACTTTCAACATATTACACCAGAGTACAATGAATAAAGAACAACACCTGGTATTTTACATGGATGCTTTCCAACAAATAAATAGATTACAAAATTGTTACAATGGAATAATAGTAAACAACATATAATGCAGCAGAAATGAAAACGGCTCTTGCTTCTCTCGCCTTGAGTCCTCCTGAATCCTGTACCTGTATTTCTGCAATCCAGTACCTATTGAAATGGGAACGTCAGTACATATATTGACGTTTTTAAGGCTGATGACTAGCAGCGATTCTCCACTTAAACAAACAGATTGATGATAAGACAAACGTGTATATATAATTGATGTGTAAGTGTATGCTATGACTTGGACTCTAATGCAAGATTGACTAACGCAATGATACACTTATTCTAATGCAAGAAAGTCTCCGGAACAGTATGCAGCCCATACTACATACGCTCCATCTCAAGCCGTTTCTTCATATATAAAGATTTGAACCCACATTATGAATTCTACTTTGTACACAATCCTGTTTCTGATAATACAACGTGACTGTGAGGTTGCAGGTGGGTCAAGTCCCACCAATGCAGTACGATTATGGTGTCTCCGTTTGCCACTACTACCCGGCATACCGGACCTCACTCAAAAACAAGGTTGCAGGTACGGTCTAGTTCCGTTACTGCAGTCACTATAGTGGTGATCGTGTTTGCCACTATTGCCCAGCTTACCAGACCTCATTCGAAAATCAAGAGAACATAGGGTCTCGCAAGCGCGGGTTATCACGTAGCATCCCCTGTGGCACCCTTGGGGTCTCGCAAGCGCAGGACTGCACGTAGCATCCTGTGGCACCCCTAAGTCACGGTATTTCAGGAATTAACAAACGAGATACGCAACCCGTCCTCCCAACTCGTGAGAAGGCACTGTACGTATCCCTTTGACGGGAAGGTACAACCCAATAACACCGCCAGTGTCGGTCTATAGGACAGGTCAGATCATAAGGAATCACCCTTAACACTAACTCTTTCCCTTCGGCCAAAAATGACAATAAGTAGAGTTTAAGTAGTAATAGCCATAAGTTACTACCCTAACGATGTCACTAAATCCAAACAGTCTCACGGCGTTTTCTATAACTTTCTTATGATTATCCCGATCCAACTCATGGCCTATCGATCCAGGACACCGGTGATAGAAAACCTCTCTCTTACTCATCATTACCCCTATCTCTGATCTCGTTAACATTCTCGGTCCACGATCAACCTACATCAGTTAAGATCTGTCGATGCTCGATGTGTGATTTATCCACAGTTTCTAAGGTGGTAAGATGCAATTCTTGATGGTCGATGGCCCCTACGGTAACTATGAGACCTTATCACTACCCCTAACTCGGATCTCATCAACACTCTCGGCCCGCGATCAACCCACATCAGTTAAGATCCGTCGGTACTCGAGGTGTGATTTATCCATAGTTTCCAAGGTGGTAAGATGCGATTCTTGATGTTTGATGACCCCCATGCTAGCTTTTATCTAGATAACAATACTAGTGACTTTTCCAACCATTATTTACCATATATTGAAGATGAAGCATGTGCACATCATATGGTCCAATTTCAATTAGAACGCATACAACTGGAACTCATGGGTTCTTTTCCCAAATTTGAACTAGGACAATATGCAACTAGGTTCATGAGTTCTTTCTCAAAGTTGAGCTAGAATCACCTAGAACCTAATTGCATGGGTTCCTCGCCAATTCGAGCTAGATTTATCCTGGAGCTAGTCTCATGGGTTTCTTCTTAAAAATCAAACTAGAGCAAATGTGGAACATGGGTTCATTTCAATAGTTCCATTTGATTAGCATGCAAGCTAAACTCATGGGTTCCTTTTAGAATTTAACCGAAACCACTACAATCATATTACTCAAACATGCATGGATTCTTTTGAATCCAAAAACAACTACACATCTCAAACATGGGTTCTTTACTAGAACTACTACAATAACACAAGCATGGTATCTTTCTACAACTCAAGCATGAATACAATTGAAGCATGGGTTTCCTTCTACAACAACTCAAGCATGGTATCTTTCTACAACTCAAGCATGGTATACTTACTATAATTAACTCAAGCATGGGTTTCTTACTATAATCAACCTACAATAAGTCAAGCATGGTATACTTACTATAATCAACTCAAGCATGGGCTTCTCACTATAATCAACCTACAACAGCTCAAGCATGGTATCTTTCTACAACTCAAGCATGAATACAATTTAAGCATGGGTTTCCTTCTACAACTCAAACATGGTATACTTACTATAATTGACTCAAGCATGGTATACAACTTAAGCATGATGAGTTTCTTACTACAACAACTTAAGCATGGTATCTTTACTATATCTCAAACATGATGGGTTCTTTGGCACATACAACTTTAGCATGGTACATGGATTCTTTTTGAAACTAGAACAAGTACGAATGGGTTCATGGATTTAACAAGCATGAATAGGTTCATAAGCATGAATGGGTTCATGGATTCCACAAGCATGAATAGGTTCTCTTTTTGACATAGAACACAAAACTCAAGCATGGTAGGTTCTTTACTAAGAACAACTAAATATCACAAGTATGAATGGGTTCATGGTTCATAAGCATGAAAATGGGTTCATGGGTTTCACAAGCATGAATAGTTCATGGGTTTCATGAGCATGAATGGGTTCTTTTTAATCTATGATTACTACACAACTCAAGCATGGGTTCTTTTTAATCTATGATTACTACACAACTCAAGCATGGGTTCTCTAGCAACCTAGAATAATTTAAGCATGGCTCTTTACTCAAGCATGGGTTTTCTAGCAACCTAGATTAGTTTAGGACATGCTACGAAAGACTAATATAAATTATTACAAATACTACTTGTTTAGGAAATTACAAGTCCTATATAATTACAAAGACTACATTTATTTAGTCTACAAATTTCCACATACTACAACCCACTTTTCTTCAATCCTACAAGTTCCTACATACAATAAGATCAACTTTTTATAAACTAGGGTTAGTACAGAATGATTTCTTAACAAAGTAGAGATCAACATGCAACAAAAACTTATCTTTAAAAAGCTAGATGAGTTGTACAACCCTAGAATGGGTAAGTAAACATTCTTACTACACTAATCTTTATAAGCACATAGTTATAGTCCAAGTCATAGTTTTGAGTTCAACAAAACAACCATAATAACAACAATAAACATACAAGGTTAAAGATTCAACATTTATGTGTTTTATTTAAGTTCCACCATCCATCTTTTTCATGGGATAATTTTGATCCCTACAACCACCTTATGCTTAATACTTAGTCCAAGTCATTTTTAGAACACACATACAACAAAAAGTGGACAAGAATCCACACAAATAAAAAGAGATAACTTCATCTTGATTTCCCACCGTTCTTATGCACAACTCTTAGTCCAAGTAGTTCAATATAA
Organism: Hemerocallis citrina; assembly: GCA_017893485.1. Taxonomy (NCBI): domain Eukaryota; kingdom Viridiplantae; phylum Streptophyta; class Magnoliopsida; order Asparagales; family Asphodelaceae; genus Hemerocallis; species Hemerocallis citrina. The sequence goes on from CM030364.1 coordinate 254,307,843, forward strand.
TTATAAGGACAACAATAATCAAAGCAAGGTTCAAGACTCTACCTTTATGTGATCTTGTTGAGTCCTTTCATTCCATCCTTCCCATGGGATCATTTCGATCTCTACAATCATGCTTATGCTTAGGAATTTAGTCCAAGTTATTTAGGAACACACATACACAATAACACATCATAAGATGAGTTCCTTTTAACCTACAAAAATTTATATGCTTAGAAAATAGTCCAAGTTGTTATAGAACATACACATACAACATCCACCATCATAAAGATGGGTTCTTTTTATCCTACAACAAACAACCATCAAAGATGGGTTCTTTACTCACATAGAACCAATAATAACCCTAAAGATGTATTATTTTTCTATATAAAAAAATAAACGAACAAAACAAACTAAAAATTAGAAGCAGAGAATCCCCACCTTTTGATTCTTGTAGGAAGGACTAGCTAGCTTTCCTTCTCCTTCCTCCTAGCTTTCTACTACAACTTGTATGAAGAACACTTAATGAAAAAACCCTAAAATGAAGAACACTTAGGGTTTCCTTCTCTTTCTTTTTCTTCCCTTTTTTTTCTTGTAAAAGAGGCAAAGAGTGAAGGGGAGGGGTATTTATAGGATGAAAAGAGGGTGGAGAGTGCAAAATACCCAACACAATTGCACAAAACCCCTTGGATAGGGTTTTGGCCGGCCAAGAATAGTAAGGAGGTGGAGGGTGAGGTGGAGGGGTGAGGTGGAGAAGAGGGTTCTAGTAGAAAACACATATTAAACCCTTATGTATCCCTAATTAATCCTAACCCTATGTTTAAGCCTCCAAACAAATCCTAGCCATCCAAATTTGATTAATCATGACAAAAATAAGATATTTTTTGTAACGCCACGAACTTCCTATATGGAGGATTTGAAACACGAGCCAGGACCTTTTCTTCAATTAGTCACGATACGCAGAAAAACAGGAGAATTTAAAACTTTTTATTCAACACCCAAGGTATTACAAGTCTGAATACTATACAACTGCAATACATTACAATAGTGTTACAATAATACCTTTACGATCCCAAGTATTGCAACTTTTCACAATTTATATCAGAGTACAATGAATGAAGAACATCACTTGGTAATTCCCACTTGGGTATTTTTCAACTAAAAGATAATCATCTTAAATATTACAGCGGAACTTAAAAAGACATCGACTCCTTGATTTCTTTGCCTTGAGTCCTCCTGAATCTCGTACATGTACTTCAGTGATCCAGTACCTATTGAAGTGGGGACGTCAGCATTCACTGACGCTTTAAGGCTGATAACTTAGCAGCGAATCTCCCAAAACAAACATACAACATGGCAAATGTGTCGGTGTGGTTTAAGTGTTTGTGAGTGCTATGACTAGAATAAATGAAATATTAATTGAAGTTATGATGCTCCTATTCTACTTCCAGCAAGTCTCCGAAGCAACATGCAGCCCATACTACATACGCCCATCTCAAGCCGTCTCTTTATATATAGGGATTTGAACCCGCGCCATGTATTCTACTTTGGTACCCATCCTATTCCTGACATAATACTACATGACTAGCGAAGTTGCAGGTACGGTCTAGTCCCGTTACTGCAGTCCACAGTGGTGTCCTTTTTTGCCACTATTGCCCAGTCGCACCGGACCCCACTCAAAAGCCAACACGAACTACAAGATACTTTGCAACATTCTTCTGTGCCCTCAACTAGTCATGAGAAGGCACAGAACCTGATGGGATCGTAGGGTCTATTTCCCTAGGAAACCCTCTCGTTCTTATCATGGCACATTCAGGAATTAACAATCAAGATACGAAACCCGTGCTCCCAACTTGTCATGAAAATGCACCGCCCGTATCCCTTTGACAGGGGAGTACCTCCCAATAACACCACCTAGTGTCAACCTATAGGAGAGGTTGGATTATAGGGTATCATCCCTAACACCGACTTTCACCTTTTGGCAATTCATAAATAAAAATTGGTTAACTGTTACTATCCTAACGATGTCACTAACCCTAACCAACATGCAAGACATGCCACGATGCTTCCAACTAGACATGAAGAAGCACCGTATGTATCCCTTTTCTAACCAAACAAGCGAGACACGGCACTGTGCTTCCAACTCGGCATGTAAAAGCAATGTACGCGTCCCTCTTCTAACCAAACAAGCGAGACAGCACTGTGCTTCCAACTGGCATGAAAAAGCACTTTACGTGCCCCTCTTCTAGAGAGTGCAACAATTAACCTGTCTTAACCTAGACTTCACAAGATCTCCTCAAATCTACTCATAGCCTACAATACCTATATACGAACCAAATAAGCTACGTATAAGACCAACCGTTACATGCGGCCCAGGTGAGCCACGTACAAGACGACTACATACAAAACAACCATACAGGTAATCAACCTGGAAGCAACCAAACGTGCTTACTAGAAAACTTGATCTTCTATAATTAGAAGCAACAGAAGAATCTACTAACAGCCCCTAACAGGCATTCTACCAATGAGAAGCCCAAGCGATATAACAACTTTTATCGAGTCAACAATTACTAGGGACCTTCCCAACCCTTCTTACCCATAAGGATGAGGAATACCCCCATGATATGGTCCAATTTCAATTACAGCCTCACACAACTAGAATCCACAGTTCCTTTTCCGAAATGAACTAGAACTACATGCAACTAGATTCTTGGGTTCTTCCTCAAGTTTGAGCTAGAATCACCTAGGAGCTAGATGCATGGGTTCATGGTCCCTTTTTAATCATTCGCTACCCTATACCATTCAAGCATGCATGGCTCTAGCTATGTAATCTCCAACATGGGATTTTTTCTAGGAGATTAACTAGAGCTACTTTACAACACAATATTGTAACCACAACATGGTGGTTCTTCACTAACACCACAACTACAACATGCTAGTTCTTTACCAACAAAATTTATTATAACGTGATAGTTCTTTACTAACCCTTTAACTACAACGTGATAGTTAATACTACAACTACAACATGAAGGTTCTTCCTTAACACTACCATTACAAGCATGGGTACAACTTAAGTAGGAAGCTACTTATAAGTTAAGGCATGAATATCTACTAGATTTAAGCATGGATACCTCCTACTACCTTAATCATGGTTAATTGCTACAACTTAGCATGAGTAGTAATAATTTAGCATGGTATACAACCATAACCATTCCTACAACAATCCTAGGCATGATGGGTAGTTCAACATCAATCCTACACCCTCCTAAGCATGGTATATGACATAGCATGAACCTACATCATTCCTAAGCATGGTATTCAACTTCAACATTTATCTACAACAATACAAGCATGGATGTATGCTTAGCATGAATCTACAATGTTCTTAAACATGGTACACTACTTGAGTGTCAACCTAAGCATGGTATACATTCCAAGTAGAACCCTACAACATTCTAAACATGGTAATGCTTTTAGCATTAATCTAAGCATGGATTATACTTCAAGTAGAAACCTACAACATTCTAAACATGGTAGGTAATTAAACAATAATCCTACAACAATCTAGCATGGATTATACTTTCCTACAACAACCTAAGCATGGTAGGTGATTAAACAATAATCCTACAACAATCTAAGCATGGATTATACTTTCCAACAACAATCTAAGCATGGTAGGTAATTATACAATAATCCTACTACAATCTAAGCATGGATTATACTTTCCTACAACAATCTAAGCATGTTCACGGCTATAATTTTCGTGTGTGATGGTGTTCTCCTTCCTTTGGCCGATCAGGATAGGATTTCGCAACAGGATAGGAGATCTGCTCATTCACGGCTATAATTTTCGTGTGTGGCTGGTCTTTCGGCTGTCTATCGATCGCGGGTGCGAGAGCTTGCAGGCGATTTGGCTGATTTAGTCTCGTCGCTTTTCTTCCTTACCATCGGTAGCTGAAGCTTCTTCCCGTTCAGCTTGCTTCGAGGAGGGGGGTGGCGTCCTTTCCTCAGCTCTTTGGCCGCTCATCTGTAGATTTTAGTCTTGTAGGTTCAGTATTGTAATAGATTGTTTTAATACTTTTCGTTTTACGACTTGTAAGACCCTGCTACTAATTATTTTTATGATATATTATGGCTGGAGTCTTCGGACTCTATCCGTTTCATAAAAAAAAAACAATCTAAGCATGTTAGGTAATTATACAATAATCCTACAACAATCTAGCATGGATTATACTTTCCTGCAACAATCTAAGCATGGATTATACTTTATTTAAATATGGAATCTACTATAATTGAAGCATGGTAGAACATAACATAGGAATTGCTACAATTTTAACAAGAATGTCTATTTATTACTTCAACATAAACCTTACTTATACATAAACATCTACTACTACTTTACTTAAGCATAAACATCTACTACAACTTTACTTAGGCATAAACATCTACTACTACTTTTCTTAAGAGTAAACATCTTCTACTACTTAAGCATGAACTACAATATTACAAGTAGTCTACCTTTTTATTAATTACAAGCCCTACCTAAAACAACATTATTTCCTTTAATCTCTTAGTTCCTACATACAACAAGTCTATCTTTTTATTAACTAAGAATTAACAAGATTTTGTTAGTTATCAAAGTAGAGAGCAAAAACCAAGAAAGAATTATTCTTAACAGTCCACAACCCCAAATTGGGTAGTAATTAGTTCTATGTGCCAAAACCATATGCTTGTGCCAAGTCCTTGTTTAGTCCTACATCCCAAATGGGTATGTACAATATTCATATGCATATGTGTATAAGTCCATATCAAGTCCTATAACCCAAAATGGGTGTATATACAACCACCATATGCTTGTGTTCATTTAGTCCAACAACAACAATAAAAACAAAATTACAACAATCAAAAGAGTCAAGCTTTATGTTCTTTATGAGGTTCTACCATTCACTTCCATGTGGTCATTTGATTCATGCCATCACTCATAGCCCAAGTTGTTTAATCAATAAAAACAACAACACAACAAAAACAACTCACAAAAGAGAACAACAACACAATGCTACAAAGAGAACAAAATACTCAACAAAACACACAACAAAAGAGAACAAGAAGAACAAGAATCAACAAAAGAGAATGAGAAAAAGATGGAGAAACCCCCACATTTCTTTCTTGTTGGAAGGACTAGCTAGCACTCCTTCTCCTTCCCCTAAGCTTCCAAGAACTCCTAAGAAACCTACAATAAAAACTCTCAAGTTAGTAGCTCTCTCTTTCTTTTCCTTTCTTTCTTTTTTTGGTCTTTGTAAAATGAGATAAGTGTGAAGTGGGGGGGGGGGGGGGTATTTATAGGATGAAGGAGAGGGTGGAGAGTGCAAAATTGCTCACATATATGCAAAAATCCCCTCCCTAATCCATGGCCGGTTTTACTTGGGGAAGGCAAGGGTGAGGTGGAGGTATGGGTGTAGTCTTCAAGAAGAGTTTCCTTAATCCTCTCATGCACACTTAACCTAGGTTAACCATTTAAATAAAAACCCTAATAATCTAATAGGTTTGTCATAACAAAGACAAGTATTTTGTCCAAAAATACTCAACACACAATTTGTATAATGTACTAATCGACATACTACATACATGTGTGTATATATATGCGTATACCGAAAAATCTTCGCATAATCCGTATAAAAATGATTTAATTTCGGAAATAATAATAAAATAAATTTTATTATTAGTTCGGAAGATCACGGTACCAATTTGATACAATACAGATGTATACTGACTGGTATATGGGTACAGATAATGTCTATGAACAAACCGGATGAAAATCACCAAAATAATTCGATTTTGGAATTAAAACAAAATAATAATAAAATAATAATTTATACAATGTAATATCCGTCCGGAATATTACAATTTTGTCCAAAACACATACTACATAATTTGTACAAACGTACGATATCGGTACAATATGCTTACGTATGTATATATCTATATACCGATAATTTTCGTTTGTAAAACCGCTCAATCTGTACAAAAATAAATTAATTAAGAAAATAATAATAAAATAAATTTTATTATCAGTCCAGAAGATTTCAGTACCAATTTAATACAATACAGATGTATACAGACTGGTATATATATACGGATAACGTTTATTAACAAAACTGGGTGATCTCCACCAAAAATATTTCAATTCTGAAAATAAAAATAAAATAATAATTTTAAATACCTGCCCGTGATTTTCCAAACATTTTCTCAAAAATGTATTTTTCAGGATTTTGTACAAGTGCACAAAACTGATATGTCCAGGTAACTTTTTATGAGTGAAACCAAGAAATTCCCATTTAAAAATATTTTAATTTAAAAATAATAATTTATACAATATAATATCCGTCCGGGATATTACAGGATGAAAGGTTCTTCGAAACCCCCTTGCAAAGAGACCTTCCCATGCTTCTCCTTTTTAGCCCGATCGGCCTTATTCTTCTTCAACATGGCCCTCCTCTCAGTGATCTCTGCGGCGTCCATATCTGCAAAAGAAAGAGAAGTGTATAAGACGAAGGAAAAAACTTGAATGAAAAGTAAACGAAAGACATACTAGAAGGAATGAGGCTCAATCCGATCCGAGCTAGATGCCTCTCCGTCACATTAGGCCAACCGATGTTGTTGCCCGCACATATTCGATCGACCTTCGCCCACTCCTCTGCCGTCAGATCGGCTTTTCGGGGGCCCTTAAAGTTAGGCTTGTAGAAGTTCCACTTCGTAGGTATCACCTAGGGTATCTGATTCCGAACTACGAATTATTTCCCCTTCCACCCCTTTATCGAGTCCGGGTGATTATGGACGACCTTCTTCCCTTGGCGGGGCGAAATATAGTAGATCCCTTCATACTTGCCCGGCGAGTTGATACCCAAAACAGCCCGAAAATACTTCAATCTTAGTGGCACGCGTGTAACACCCAATTTTTTTTTTAACTATAATTTATTCCATTGATCTTCAACTTAAACTATTACTTATCTACACCATTTCTTACTGAGAAAAATACTCATATGTTTTTATTAAAAATTTTGGCAGAGTTTCCCCTGAAATATTAGCCCTTTTACAGAGTTTTCTTCAGAAAATCTGCAAACAATCACACAAATCAATGTACCTGTAATATAATTCAATCCTCCCCAAGCCAAATCATTCAACATCACTCAGATAAGAATATAAACGGCTCTGGGGGCATAATACTTCATAAAAAGCAAGATACTGATTAAAAACTAAAAAATCTTTTGAAAACATATATGATTTTTAGAAAAACTTTAGAAAAACCTTTCAAAACCAACCATAGAACCAATACTCCATAACGAGGTGGGTATGTGCTTTCATACTTCATCACAGCACTATATATATTATTATACCTTACACTTATACACACAATCTTCCATAATACGAAATAATACATCATTCTACTCCCATTTCTACGTATAATACATACATATATTCCATTTTACTACGAGCAAAAGTATAAAACCACCAAAACCACAACAATTATCTCACCTCGCTGCTATCAAACCTGTAGGATAGTTACGGTTGTCCACCCTCGGGGTGGGACTCCCCTAACCCCCAGAAAACAACAGGGGTTAGCCATATCTGGTGTGAGTATAACTTACTAGTTAGGCAAATAAATTAAACTATACAAGGAGAATTGAAAGAACTTATAAATATATATCCTGATAATTAAGTTAACCTGAAATTTGAATACAACATCATAAAAGTGACTTTGCACTAAAGTACTCTTTTGAATCTTCAACCCATCAACATATCCATATCCACTCACTCTATATTCACATTAATTCTTTTCTCATCATATAATTTTAGTTGCTTCTCATTCTTATCGATAATGTATCTTACTTCCATTCTCATTTGCATCTCATATTACAATTTATTTTTAGATTTGAAATCATTCCCATTTCCATCACTTAACACACATCACTATATGCATCACACTAATATCACATATAACTTTATTTTCATTCATATAATATTATATCATACATACACACTTCCTTTACTTCTCGTACTCTTTTCCATACTACAATTTGTTTGAGTTATTCACATTGATTTTGCATACATAAATCCTTCATGATTAATCTCATATACACCACATCATATTAATTCATATAAATAATTCCTTCACTTTATATTCAAAGACATAGCACTATATTAATTAACATGTATAATTCTTTTACTTTTCATATTTAATCACATACACAATATTCCTCTTTTCATGAATATCTTCACATCACCATTTCTTTATTTTCATTTATAATTATATAATGCAATTACCTCGTTTTCATACTTAGTTAACCACATACTTCATTTACCATTTATTTTTCATTACATATTCATGACTCATATTCTTTCATACTCATCTTCATTCATATTCATTTTCTTTCTCATTCTTATATTACAACTTACTTCAACTTTCATTCTTATCAAATAATCATCCGCACCCTAAACATAGTTTGGGTAATAATTACCGCACCCCAAGGCCGATAGCCTGGGTAATAATCACCGCACCCCAAGTAGAACTTGGGTAATATAACATTGCATCTCAAGCCAATAACTTGAAATATTAGTTTACTTTATTTTAATTTTCATCTTACAATTTACTTTACTTTATTTTCCTTCTCGCAATCTAATCATCATATCAACAACCCACTAATTTACCCGGGAGTTGTGTCAAGGCAGGTAGTTTCTACCATTTTCATGGAAATAGCAGGTGAGTAGTTTCTCGACACAATTCCAAGGTACATCAAACCATATCATATCATATTTTACTTTAATAACCATTCTCATCACACAATACCACTTACTTTTATTATTCATCACATATTATATTTTACTTCATGTTTCACACTCATATTTATTTCCATACCGCAATTTCTTCAATTTATTCATATTACTTCATATACATAATTCCTTTACTTTTCATACTCATTTATATAATCCCCATATCTTCACTGATCATATTTAGTCACTTAACATACTTTCTTCTCTTTTCGTTGATATTTTCATAGCAACATTTCTTTATTTTTTATATATAATCACATAACGTAATTTCTTGTATCTTTATTCTCATTCAACAACGTATTTCATTCATTATTCATTTACTTACTCAACACATACACATTTGTTATATGAATTGTTTTCTTTCTCAATGCCCACAAAACCCATCAAACTGACTGTAACACCCCGTGTTAAAATTATATATATATATATATATACTTTGAAAAAAAAAGTTAAGTTGGCTGGTTGGTTTAAAAAACTATGGCATTATATGATATGGATTGATTAATGGATAAATGGAATGGTGTTAATGAGTGGGGGGTCCCACGTGCATAGCAATGTGCTGTTTGGAATAACCTTGATGACGTGGCACTTATCCTGGGGCCCACCTACTGTTTGTGAAGGGGAGAGAACAGAGAAGAGAAAGGTAAGAGGTATGGATTTAATCCTATATCGGTAAAAATCTATAATAAAATAATATATAAATAATAAAGTTTATGATCAAGAGTTACCAATCCGGTTAACTACCTTTTGAGAGGCAGCATGTGGTGGGCAGTTGTACTATACATAGTATCTAATTTGTCTTATAAATTGTATAAATTGTCTGAGCTAGGGGCGGATAGAAGAACAGATGCTCTACAACTCCTAGAAAGGAGATCCTGCACTAGATTGTGCATGGACGAACCCCGTGTTAAAATTATATATATATATATATATATATATATATATATATATATATATATATATATATATATATATATTGAAAAGAAAAAAAAGTTAAGTTGGCTGGTTGGTTTAAAAAACTATGGCATTATATGGTATGGATTGATTAATGGATAAATGGAATGGTGTTAATGAGTAGGGGGGTCACACGTGCACATCAATGTGCTATTTGGAATAGCCCTGATGACGTGGCCATTATCCTGGGGCCTACCTACTATTTGTGAAGGGGAGAGAACAGAGAAGAGAAAGGGAAGAGGTATGGATCTAATCCCATATCGGTAAAAATCTATAATAAAATAATATATAAATAATAAAGTCTATGATCAAGAGTCACCAATCCGGTTAACCACCTTTTAAGAGGCATCCTGCGGTGGGCAGTTGTACTACATAGTATCTAATTTGTCTTATAAATTGTATAAATTGTCTGAGCTAGGGGCAGGGGCGTTACACTGACGCCGATAGCACAGTATACACGCGGGAAGCTGCTCACACAAAGTCTGACACCCCCGAGGCTACGTCTTATAAATTGTATAAATTGTCTGAGCTAGGGGCAGGGGCGTTACACTGACGCCGATAGCACAGTATACACGCGGGAAGCTGCTCACACAAAGTCTGACACCCCCGAGGCTACGTCTTCCTCCTGGCCTATACCGGCGAGGGAAACCCCTCCCAGGTCCATCTGGGGTTTCTACTCTCATCTCAGGTCTATCCTGAGATATCTGCAATAACTCCTGTTCTGGGTATATCCCGGACCTGTGGGGTCTAACCCAAACTCTTGGGAGATTGTGCGGCACTGCAATATTAAGCTGCTCACACAGAGTCTGACACCCCAAGGCTACGTCTTCCTCCTAGCCTATACCAGCGAGGGAAACCCCTCCATCTGGGGTTTCTACTCTCATCTCAGGTCTATCCTGGGGAATGTATAACTCATGTTCTGGGTATATCCCGGACCTGTGGGGTGCTGCTCACACAAAGTCTGACACCCCCGAGGCTACGTCTTCCTCCTGGCCTATACCGGCGAGGGAAACCCCTCCCAGGTCCATCTGGGGTTTCTACTCTCATCTCAGGTCTATCCTGAGATATCTGCAATAACTCCTGTTCTGGGTATATCCCGGACCTGTGGGGTCTAACCCAAACTCTTGGGAGATTGTGCGGCACTGCAATATTAAGCTGCTCACACAGAGTCTGACACCCCAAGGCTACGTCTTCCTCCTAGCCTATACCAGCGAGGGAAACCCCTCCATCTGGGGTTTCTACTCTCATCTCAGGTCTATCCTGGGGAATGTATAACTCATGTTCTGGGTATATCCCGGACCTGTGGGGTCTAACCCAAACCCTTGGGAGATTGTGCGGCACTGCAATATTAAATTATATCATTTATATCATGTATTCACATACACTTGGTTATTTAATTTATAAGACTATTAATTCATATTGTTCCGTATCATAAACGCACCAAAGTATTTATTTAATCATATTATAATATCTTATGAACATGCTAAATTAAGTAGATGATTATATCATATTACCGGCCATATGTTTCACTTTAAACATCACTATAACTCACTCATTAATTTTCATCAATTATGCTATCATAACTCATTATCACCCATATATATCACAAACATACACCAAATGGGTCAATACATCATAACACCATATATATGTCATTTTTGTTTATCTACCGTATATAATACGTATATCAACCCCAATTATTTCATACTATCATACATATACCCAATATATCACCTATAACACCAATATTCAAAATCACAAAAATTCACCATATAACACATTTTTTGCATATAAAAATTTTGTATTTTCGGTTAAATCTGCATTTATCTAAAATTCACAAAAATCACTTCGAAACCGCATAAAATTCTGCCACAACATAATATATACCTAGTATAATCATACCCACCTGATGAACCGGCCAGAAGACACTCCTCGCTCGCCCGGTCGCTAATCAAACTTCACTTTATAATACCTATTCGAAAAATTATAGAAATTTTTAGCCAAACACTCAAAACGCCAGCTATCTACTTCCAAATTCGTGTAACCCCTGTTCCCGTATATATATATATATATATATATATATATATATATATATATATATATATATTCCGTGTATTTTTTGTATTCAAAATTTTTATAACTTTCTTCTTGCTTCAAATTCTTTTTCCAACAATTACATTTTCGATTGATCGAATTTTAACAAAATATCGTTCCGGTTTCTAAGAAATTTTCAATTTCATTTTATTATTTGAAAATTATACTTATTTCGAGTAACGGTGTATTTTAAATTATTGATTGACTATTTATATTATGTATTGTTTGGATTATTTTAATAAATCTGTTAAACTCGAATTTGCATTTGATATACATATATTATTATTATTACTATTATCAGTATTATTTTGTTAGTTTTGTTATTTAAAGTATCATTATTTTTATTGTTAATATTATTACTATTATTTTATTTTAAGCCGATCATACTCTATTTTATACGTATTCATTATTTTATTTAATGCACATGTATATGTATGTTTTATAAACCCCTATAATGCTTACTATTTCCCCCCTATTGGATTCAAATATATTAATTTCTTTATAACCCAAACCCATTACCCATTCTCCTATTGGATTATCTACCCAAATACTCAAACCCGCTATCCAATAACCCACAACCCAAAACCCTACTATTTAAACCCCTAAACCTAAATTAACCCTAACCCTAACCTACTATCTACTGTTCAACCCCTAACATACCCAGCCGCCTCCTCCTTGTATTTTCCCCTCCCCCGACTTTTTCTCTCTTTTCCTGTTAACCCATCATCGCCAACACCTCCACCGCACCATCGAGCCCTGCAGTCGAGCCTCCATCGTCATCCCTATACTCCTTGTCGCCACCCATCAGTCTCGCCATCGTCTTCCCTCACCATCCATTTGAGCCCTACTTCCGAACCCATCTCCATCTCGTCTTCTTTGCGTCACCCTACTTTCGAACCCATCGCTCTCCATTGCCGAACCCACTACTCCATTGTCTGTGCCCCGTCCTTATCGTCATCCCCTACCTCGCCCCTCGTTGCCTCTCCGTTGCCAAATCCTCGAAGCTTTCCCCCGCCATCGCTCTGTTTTTCCCTAAGAACAGAGCACCGCTCAGCGCCCTCGTCGCGGTGTCGCTCCTCGACCGCGAGCATCGCCACTCTCATTACTGTCGCCCCCCGTTAGAGCCCCGTCATCTTCTTCTTCCTCTGGGTTCTCATCGAACCCGTCGAAGCAGAGCTCCGTCGCCATCAACCTCATCGTCATCTCGCTCGAACGTTGCCGCCTCCTGCGTCGAGCTTCCCTCGGCACCGTCGCCGCTCGCCGTCGTCACCCTGCCGCTGCCTCGCAGCCTCTGCCGCACACAGTCGTCGCCGGAGTCGCTCTCCCTCTCTCTGTCGCTGTGAAGAAGAAGGAGGGAAGAGCGGGATTAGTCAAATCAATCTCATCCATTAGATCTCCTTAAGATCGTGACTGATCTTGATCATCACATCTGATCGGATCTCAGCCCTCCATCATCAGATCTGATTAATATCAGATCTGAGCCGTCCGTTGGTCTGATCTTGATCGCCATCAAGATCCGTGTCGGGATCCGTTCCCGTTATTCCTCCATTGGATTCATTGTCTACACCCCAAGGTAAGTATCTTCTTGTACATTTTATTTTCTAGTACAAGCTTTTCCTTGAAAATACTGCAAGTAGATTGTAAATGTGACTCCTCTTTGGTTATCGTTGATGATCTCATGTTTCGCCTTATCTATCATATGATCTAAGAGTCAAAACCTTTTGTTGATACACTTTTTCAAAACTAGTATAATTTTGATACATTTCATGCAAAAAGTATCTTATTTGGTTTCTGTCCTGTCTTGGCTTACTGTTTCGACTCCGATAACACCAGAATCTAGACTTGAGTCCTGAATATGAAATGTAGCCCCAAACATCTAGTTTATCATACTTTTGATGGAAATGAATTCCGAGTTACGGTTTAGGAGATATCGCAGTTTTACTGCTACTGTGTCTGTAATCGCAGAATCATAAAAACTGCTGCACCACTTTGGTTTACAATTATTTTAACTATTCTACCAGTAAGTAAATGACTTAAAATTTTGCATGTTGATACTGGACCTAGAGAACATTTTTTAATTTTCTTATAATTAATTAATGAAGTTTCAAACCTGTTTCATATGTATAAACTCAGTTTTTCAAATTCTGGCTGAACACAAATGCTGCGTAGTTTGCTGTTTTGACACCTGATTCTATAACTTTTATGTGTCTTAATTATATGCGTTGGAACTGGGCAGGAATCTAGTTTCTAGGCCTTCTGATGGATCCACATTTTCTATCTTGTAGTGACGGAAATCGCAATTTTGGTGCAGCAATGTCATGTGTCAAGAATTGGAATTCTCATAGTTCTTGATAATTTTAATTTGTGTTGACCCTCGAATATGCTTTATAATTATCTTAAACTTTATCCATGTTCTTGATCACGTTTACTTGACCTGTTTTGCACACTTTCATTCTTATTTGATGAAAATAATAAATAATATGTCGGGGTTTAAGGGAAAGATCATAGTAGTGGACAATATAGGTAAGTGTACTCGGAAGGTGGCCCGTGTTTTCCACTTGATACATGCTTCATGAACTAGTTATATTATTATTCGATTCATGAACTAGTATATTATTTGATTCATGAACTAGTATATTATTATTCGATTCATGAACTAGTATATTATTTGATTCATGAACTAGTATATATTTGATTCATGACTTGTCTTATTATGACTTGACACATAAACTAGTTATATGATTACTCGATTCATGAACATGGCTTGCTTGATACTTGATACCTGAGTACACCGCCCTATAAACTCCACCACTAGGCCTAAACGTAACTAATTGTATGTAGCAACCATGTAGTAAAAGTATGGATGCATGAAGTGCTACCTAGATAGAATTAAACATTAGACTTAAGATTAACTTGTCACTTGTGCACACTTGATACCCTACTTGATGCTCGTTACTTGAGACTTGTCACTTAAGACTTGATACATGTTTACTTAACACTTGTACGCGATACTTTTTACTTGATGCTTGATACCATTATATGTTCACTTGCCACTTGTTCTACTACTAGTATTTGTTACCCAATCTTATCATTTGAGTTGTCTTTCTTGCTAGCTGGTTTCTTAAATCCTACTACTTGTTGCATCCCTATTATATTATGTTATACATTCTTGATTCCAAATTTTGTTCCATATTTCTTGCACTTGTTTTCATACTCTTGCTTGTACTACTTGCGGTCCTAACTTGCACTAAGGGTGTTTGTCTTGTTTCCTCTATTTTTCCTTTTTATATTTATATATACAGACTTTCGAGACGAATTGCCTGCTGGAAATGGTGAGCAGACTTTCTAGGCTTCGCTTGGAGAAAAGACTTCCTTTAAATATTTTGTTTTTGAGTTATTTATTTCTTTTGCTAATTAAATCTTGTAACAGGCTTATAGTCCCGAGTTTCTATCTTTTGATCCAGATTTGAAAACTATTTGGGATATTATTATTTTGTTTCAATTGTTTCTGTTGATTAATAAATTATTCATGCATGCGTAGTTGTGTATATCTTGTTATATTTGTTGTTATGATGCTAAGTCGATCGTACAACTTATGAATGATGAAAATCATTCGCTGGGCTTCGTCACGCACTCATATTCCGTCTTTTTGGGAAGCGGGGCATGACAATTCGAATCCGTCTTTTCCCACACGTTATAAATAACGCGTGTATGCATGCCAAATTATCAAATCTCAAATTCCGATCCCAATTCAAAATTGCACTTATCGATCGAAGGTATTTTAATAGAAAAGCCGCTGATTCTCTATTTTCTTTAATCCAATCACCATAATTTCTTAATTTAAGAATAAAAAATATTATTGAAGGTAAAGTATATCTTAATTTCCATCAAATTATCACTCATATTTCATTTAGACATTTTGTCGAATACCTTGCGTGCATACATGTTATACACGTATTTTTTTGAGTTTCCGACGGATTTCTAACTCCAGAAAATTACATTAAAATTAATTCTAAATTGTTCCCCTTAATTTACAATGCTTTCTATTATTCATAATTCATAATTTTTCTATTTATTATCCATTAATTCTAAGGCAATACACTAATTATTTTCCAATTTAGTTTTTATCTCTTAAATGTCAAATCTATCACTTCTAATATAAAAAGAATTTTCTAGTCTCCTTACTACACCATTTCACAGCTAAAAATTCTCAAATCATACAAACACATAAAGTTTAAATAAAACCCAACTCACCTTACAGGTGATGATTCCAAAAACAAACAACGACACGTTGACGAGCACCCTTCAATTAGTCTACCCCTCAAATTAATTTTAAAAAAATGGAGAAAAAGAGTGGATTTGGGCAGGGGAATTCATGGCCGAAAGTTGGGTTTCGGTCTGGCAATTTCGACGGGAGTGAATGGGAAGAAGAGAAAGGGTGATTTTAGTAAATAAAGGAAAAATTTATTATAAGCCCCTTATTAACTCATTTATTAGTTATATGCCCTCATACTTCTTCTTTTCAGACTAAAATCCAATTAAACTCGCTCCACCAAATAAATAAATAAATAAAGGAATCTATATATATATATATATATATATATATATATATATATATAAACTAAAATTGCATATTTATGCATATAAATAACAATAATAATAATAATATCTAATCGCAAAAAAAAATGCAAACGACTATTTTGAAATTATAAAATACATGGGTGTTACAAAGCCCCTCTCCTTGCAAAGCAACATGAAGCACACGAGCTGCTTCCAAGTCTTCGACATGTTTTGCATCGGGCTCAACGATGCCCATGACAGAACCTTCTGGATGAATGGCTGGATGGGCAGACGCAAGCACGAGCTGAATGCATCCACGGGGAACACGCAGAAGCAGGGTGCTAAGTTATCCGTGGAGGCGGAGCCTAGGGCTGGAGATCAACAACTCGTACTCATGACCAATGAAGTAGCTGGCTCGGATGACCGGAAGATCGTCCGCGGTCAAAACAGTTGGAATTTTATCCATAGAGATCTTCGTTCAACAGGGCGAAGATGGTTGCACCCCATACTGGACTAATCACTTGACGTCATCCGGATACATTCTAATTGAGCTCGACTGCCGAAGGAAGGGAACGTCGAGCCTGATTCTCAGAGCCATCTCATCTGGACTGTGTGGTCGAATCCACTTCACTTTCTTCTGTCGAACACAATGGCCCTTCGAGGGGAAGCGCCAGATTGGGGTCCTCGACCAAGGGATTGACCTCAAATACCTCGTCTTTCTACACTCCCTCAATTACCTCGTCCTCCTCCACTCCACCAACTAGTTCAAGGTCGTCACCCTTCTCCTCCATTCGTGCACTTCCTTCCGAGTTAGTTGACTCCATTACGAAAGACTTTCTGCTGCAGAGCAGCTTGACGTCTTAAACTGTCTCCCTTGTCTCCCAAGACGTGGAGTCGGAGAGACGCGGGCCATCGCACCGAACCGATGTGGAGGCTGACAAACCAGACTGAGCTCTCGAAATAACAAAATTACTAACCTATTTAAATTGCCAGAAAGTTTGCCGAAAAGGTCACCGACGGTGTTTGCACTGTGCTGGAGAGAAAAACTTGGGAACTTAGAGACAGAAAGCTAAAGTGAAAAATGAGAATGAGGTGGGGGATATATAGTGAACCCAGCGTGATGTCAGCATCACACGTGTCACTACAAGAGTGGCCCACATGCAGCGCAATTCCTCTCCAAGTCCAATTTTTCTTCAAGTCCAAAATGCTCAAGCCACGGCACACACTTTGACCCGCCAAAAAGAAACAAGCTTTTGGCCAGTCAAGGAGCTACCAGGCTCCTTCAAAAAAAGGCCACCAGGCTCGACGCTCGACATGTGACTCGAGCAAGCAATCCGCTTTCTCACAAAAAGCGTCTCAAAGCAAGGTCACCAGGCTCGACGCTCGGCATGTGCCTCGAGCAAGCAGCCAACTTTTTCTCAAAAAGTGTCTCAAAGCAAGGCCACCAGGCTCGACGCTCGGCATGTACCATGAGCAAGTAGCCAACTTTCTCACTAAAAGCGCCTCAGAGCAAGGCCATCAGGCTTGATGCTTGGCATGTGCCTCGAGCATGCAACCAGTTTTCTCACTAAAAGCGTCTCAAAGTAAGGCATCATGCTCGACGCTCGGCATGTGCCTCAAGTAAGAGCCCACTTTCTTGCAAAAAGCGCCTCAAAGTAAGGCCACCAGGCTCGACGCTCGGCATGTGCCTCGAGCAGGCAGCCAGCTATCTCACAAAAAGCGCCTCAAAGCAAGGCCATCAGGCTTAACGCTCGGTATGTGCCTCGAGCAAGAAGCTAGCTTTCTCACTAAAAGAGCCTCAAAGCAAGGCCATCAGGCTTGACGTTCGGCATGTGCCTCGAGCAAGCAGTCAGCTTTCTCACAAAAAGTGTCACAAAGCAAGGCCATCAGGCTCAACGCTCGGCATGTGCCTCGAGCAAGCAGTCAGCTTTCTCACAAAAAAGTGTCACAAAGCAAGGCCATCAGGCTCGACGCTCGGCATTTGCCTCGAGCAGTCATCCAACTTTCTCACAAAAAGCACCTCAAAGTAAGGCCATCTGGCTCGACGCTCGGCATGTGTCTCGAGCAGGCAGCCAACTTTCTCTCTGAAAGCGCCTTAAAGCAAGGCCATCAAGCTCGACGCTTGGCATGTGCCTTGAGCAAGTAGCCAGCTTTCTCACTAAAAGTGCCTTAAAGCAAGGTCATTAGGCTCGACGCTCGGCATGTGCCTCCAGCAAGCATCCAGCTTTCTCACTAAAAGCGCCTCAAAGCAATGCCATCAGGTTCGACACTCGGCATGTGCCTCGAGCAAGCAGCCAGCTTTCTCACTAAAAGCACTTCAAAGCAATGCCATCAGGTTCGACACTCGGCATGTGCCTCGAGCAAGCAGTCAGCTTTCTCACATAAAGCACTTCCTAGAAAGGCCATCAGGCTTGACGCTCGGCATGTGCCTCGAGCAAGCAGCCATCTTTCTCACAAAAAGCACCTCAAAGCAATACCACCAGGCTTGACGTTCGACGCTCTACAAGTGCCTCGAAAAAGCAGCCAACTTTCTTAAAAAATATGCCTCAAAGCAAGGCCATCAGGCTCGACGCTAAGCATGTGGCTCGAGCAAGCAGCCGGCTTTCTCCCTGGAAGTGCCTCAAAGTAAGGCCACATGAATCGCAGCTTGGCACGTACCTTGAGCAGGACACAACTCCCTCAGAAAGTTCCTCGCTTGTAGCGCTCGACACCGACCCCAAGGCCACATGGCTTGGAGCTCAACACAAACCTCTAGCAGACATACAACTTTCTCTTAGAAAGCGCTCATTCGTAGCGCTCGGCATCGACCCCGAGCAAGCTACTGGCTCAGAGCTCGGCACGAACCTCGAACAAGCGCACAACTTTCTCTCAGAAAGCACCTTCCTCGAAGCGTTCAGCATTGACCTCGAGCGAGTTACTGGCTCGGAGCTCGGCACAAACCTCAAGCAAGCACATAGCTTTCTTTCAGAAAGTGCCTCCCTCGAAGCGCTCGGCACCGACCCCGAGCGAGATACTGGCTCGGAGCTCAGCACGAATCTCAAGCAGGCACACAGCTTTCTCTTAGAAAGCGCTCGCTCGTAGCGCTCGGCATCGAACCCGAGTGAGCTACTGGCTCGGAGCTCGGTATGAACCTCGAGCAAGCGCACAACTTTTTCTCAGAAAGCGCCTCCCTCGAAGAACTCGACACCGACCCCGGGAGAGCTACTGGCTCGGAGCTCAGCACAAACCTCGAGCAGGCACACAGCTCTCTTAGAAATTGCCTCGCTTGTAGCGCTCGGCACCGACCCCGAATGAGCTAGTGGCTCAGAGCTCGGCACAAATCTCGAGAAGACATGCAGCTTTCTCTCAGAAAGCGCCTCGCCTGAAGCGCTCGGCACCGACCCCCCAAGCTCACCTCTCGGCACCGACCACCCAAGCGGCGCTAGGCTCGGACATCGACCAAGCCACACACCATGCTCGTTCGGCCCCGACCCCAAACACCTATTTCGGGGGTTCACTTTCTCATTTTCGCCAAAACACTCTCCTCAATATTCTTACAAGAACGGATTACTCCTCGACGGCTGGTACACACAACCCTCCAGGAGTGGGGGGCTTATGATGTGAATGTAAGTGATGTGGCCCAATCAGGGCCATCGGATCTCCTCTTATTCGCTCATCTCAGATCATCAGGTCAAAAGGTCCAACGGGCCTTCTGCAACTTCAGGCCCACAGGCAAACAGGTCTAACCCGGCCCATTAGGGTTAGATACCCGTTTACTCTGCTTATAAATACCAGCCCCCCTCATCCTTAAACAAGGCAATCCAAAAATTTTCACCTGAACCCTAGCTTCCTTTCATTTTCTAGTGACTGACTAAATCGTCGGAGGGCCTCTCGCCGGAATTTCTCCCGGTGTTTCTAGGCGCTTTGCAGGTGTTCCGGTCGGCCAGCCACCAGCTATTCTTACGAGCCGACCTCCTATAACCCACCGAATCTGCGGTTGAGATGTGTCCCTTCTACTACATAAAATTACAAGAACTCACACATGTTGCTTCCGCACCGAAAACAATCAGCATCAATAAATATGGTCATATAAGTGCAAGAGGTAGGATCATTGGATCTTATAAACATATGTACCTTCTACATAATTCCCAGTTTTCGATGAGATCATGCTGGGGAAGAGATCGATAAACCCCCTTGGCTCTCTACATGATATCGAATGCCTTAGTTTGGTTCAGTAATATTACATTATACACGTAAATAAAAAATCTTTATTTATTTATTTATTTATTTATTTATTTATTTATTATTATTATTATTAGTATTAGTATTGTTGTTGGTGGTGGTGTTGTTTTTGCAATCAAGCAGCTTATACAGGGAGATAGAGATTTTTCAACACCTCAAATTAATTTCTTTTAAGATCAAAATTAAACATGTAAACTCTCACTTTAAATCTTAATTTGTTAGTACCTAAAACTTTAAAGGGCTATGTTTAAAGAATGCATTAAGCATATTAAAAATGTGAGTATTTTTGATAGTCTGCATATATTCCTAAAACTTTAAAACTTTAAATCTTAAATTTTGGTAGTCTGCAAAATTTTAAAGGGCTTAATTTGTTTTTTTTTTTTGGAAAGAATAATGTAGAGTATAGCCTTCGTTAATAAGGAGTTAATAAAACAAACTCAGAGTACTAAGCATCAGAGTACTAAGCAAAGGACTTAATTTGGTAGTACCTAAAGCTTTGAAGGGCTTATGTTT
The DNA here is from genome assembly GCA_017893485.1 of Hemerocallis citrina. Lineage (NCBI taxonomy): Eukaryota > Viridiplantae > Streptophyta > Magnoliopsida > Asparagales > Asphodelaceae > Hemerocallis > Hemerocallis citrina. The sequence continues at coordinate 254,328,990 of CM030364.1, forward strand.
GGTAGTCTGCAATATAGTTGACTTCTATGTTGGATAATGTCCAATAAATGTGAGTATTTATTTCAGCAGTTGGTTGGAATTTTAAACTTCGCATTCACGAGTGTGAAATTATGGGACCTGCTGACTGGGAAGTAACCAATCTCATAACACACTTCGACTAAAAATTTGAAATTTATACGAAACAAGCAAGCTAACCAACTTTAGCTACAAGAAATTTCTTCAAAAAAAACTTTACCTGCAAGAAAGCAAAATTTGAACTAAACTAGGTAGAAAATACAACCAGTCCTCTATACTTAGAAAATTTATAGTCTCAAAGCATCATAAGAAAAAAGTGCCAGAGCACCGATTTTATTTTATTTAGAAAGGGTGTATGTGGACCCAACTGTCTTAAGCCATGATAATGATACTGATGCAATATGGCATATTTTAGTGGGGGGTATCAAAACCTTATCATATGGTCCCATATATGGCATAACTTGTTATAAATGATTGATTATGAAAAATGTGCAGGCACTTGCCATGAAAGATTATGAGAGGTTGTTTGGTAGTCTGCAATGGGAGATCCTATTTTCTTACCATCTTTTGGGACCCAGGTTTGAACTGTACCCAATAATATAATATTCTTTTCTTAATCTGCAATTAATGTTGAACAATTGGTGGGAGGCAAATTTGAGCTGATCCAATATTATCATGTAAAAGACCATACGTGTATACCAAAATTCTGAAATTATACTACAGTTTAGGGTTTAATATTTATATTCTAACTGATGGGAATGGTACAAAGACAGGCCCCAGGGTGCCGTCCAAGCCCACTAAGTCCAAACCTGAATGCCCAAGCCCAATTTGATTGCTACGATTAGAAGGCACTTTATGCAACCTGCACTTATGCATAGAACCAGTCACACTTGACTGGCTACCCAACAAAAGAAGGCAAGATGGCTACCTCTCTTTGATAATTTTATCAGATGCATATTGCATTCTCATCAGCAACCATATTTCTTCTCACTTCATTCATAGCTTCATACCAGTTCCGTGGCTGCATTGTTAGGCTCTCTGGGGATTAATCATCCTCGCCCACTCCCCTCCAAACCTCAACACCCAACACAGACAACTTCACTACCAAGGCAGCAAAATCCTCAAAACAAACAGAATTGCTTTGGCTCCTCATCTTCTTCAGTCTAGTGAGTGCGCCCCTCCATTGGGGACGAGGTGGTCTGGCCTCGGTGTTGGCCATGCATGGGCTGCATTTCTCACAGTTAATGGCCACGTATCCGAGAACAGATTTGAAGCCTCTCACTTCGAAGCAGAGAGAGGTTCTGCTGCTTAAAGGCATCAGGTATACAATTAATTGCAAAACATAAACTGAACTTAACCTTTTTTTTTTTGGATGAGAAACTGAAAAAAATAATCCTTTTCTATTAATTTTAGTTAGGTTAATTGAGATACAGATACAACAACAACGATATGTATGAATTTTTTGCTATGCAGTCAAATTTTCCATTTACATTGGGTGCACTGAGGAAAATATCTGTTACTATAACAACCGATACCAACATTTCTAGCATTTTTTCCCTCGGTACTATGAGATGGAAGCAGGCGAAGGTGCTATTCCGGAACCAGGAGACTTGGTGATGTATGTAAAGGGAAGAGTAGTCGGAGGGAATGAACAAGAAATAGTGAACACATTTGGAGAAGAGAACAGGTGTGTGTCATTAGAGATAGGATCAAGCATGCCTTACTGTAGCAAGGGTTGGAGATTGTCGTGAAATCAGTGCAATTAGGAGCAAAGAGTGAAATTAAAAATTAGAGATTCTAAGCAGAAGTGATCGTATCGCACAATCAAAATTATGTTATAATTTTTTTTCTCAGGAGCATTTGGTACGTGAGAATGTGCAATGAAATATCAGATTCCCCTCTTACACTACCTTGTTTGATATGTGGCAAGCATAGTTTTGAAAGGAATGGTGAATTCCTAAAAAAATCAAAATCCTTTGTTGGGAAGGATTTCCCTTCTCCCCCCCCCCCCCCCCCCCCCCCAACCATGAGATTTGAGGGTTTCTATGAGATTTCCATAACTAACAATAAAATAACCGAAAAAATTAGAATAAAAAAAAAATTCCCCCTAAAATTATGGGATTTGAGGATTCTCGTGTGATTTCCATAACAAACAATAAAATAACAAAAAAACTAGAATAAAAAAATACAATAATAAAGGATTCCCGGGAATGCAATATATTATACCAAACACGATAATGCAACATTCCTAGAAATCTTCATTTCCACCTTCACATTCCTGGGAATCATCATATTCCTGGGAATCTTTCATTCCGTGTACTGAATGCCCCCTCAATATAATCTGGAACGCTAAGAACTCTACAAAAAAAAACTCAACGGTGATCCACGCTGAACGTTCCTTGGAATACTGTCATAGTTTCTCTCCAAACCATTTTTTGATTTGTATAGAAATTAGTCTTCTTGACTATTTAAAGAAGATTGAGATATTATCCCAATGTAACCACCTATCTAATACATATAATCTTTTTTAAAATCAAAAGATAATGAAAAAAATATTTATCAATTTCACAATTAGTTATTTAAGATATCACCATATCCTAAATATTTATCAATTGCGAAATAAATAAAGCAATTAAATATTCCAACAAATAAAATATTTTAGTGACCGAAAATGCACAATTTAAATCATAATTCATTTAATTCATAATTAAGTGATGAATACGAATTTATTTCACTCACAAATAAATTGACAACATATGACATTTCGTGCTAGCAGGACTATTTTTCATATTTAGTATATCAATATATATCAAATTATTCGATTCTAAATTTTGTCAAACAAATTCCTAATCAAACTTTCCGAGAAAAAGCTTGTATTGCATGTGACCCATTGGACCTCATATTAAACCGGTAGTGAAGATATTAAACTCCTTTATTTCTCCACAAGTTAAGAGTGGCGTCTAGAATAGTATAATGACTTCCCAGAAAATGTGAGTTAGATTACTAAAATCAATTGTATCTTTTTGTGATTAGTTCCCGTACAATTAAATCTCTCAATCATACAATATCCCGAAAAGCTTAATGTACCGATTAATGTCAAATCATAACCATTTAATCATATGTGTCTGATACGTTATTAATTGACTCAAATGAATACTTAGAAACTCTTTTTCTAAATTTATTTTGCTATGGCTATAGACTTCCCAATTCATCACTTTATAGAATCACGTAGGACATTCTTTTCTCCTAATAGAAGTGATCGATTCCTTGTTGATTGTTCACCCACTTTCATGAAAGCTTCATTATGCCCAGAATACCTTACACATGTCTTAAAAAATTCATGCTAAGGAATAAAATAAAACATAAATTGATAGGCACAAAGTGCTATGACAACCTCAGGACTGAGGATTATTTGTACCTAATATCACCAAGGAATTGCCTACTAACATTTGTTTATATTTCCATTAGGTATTCCTTTTAGCGAGTCAGTTCAGTGAACTAAACCGTTTAGCACATACACTCTTATGTTAATGTCTTTACATAAATAATTGTGAGATCAATATTCTCTACTTTAAAGCAAATAACGAGTGTAACAGTCTTACCAAAATTACTGATGTCCAATCTCAGTAATTCTACGACTAGGAACATTTTAGATTAATTTATTAAGTTTAGGTATCACTGGCATGCTCTCATCATGAACCTAAGCTCATTTAATTAATCCACAGACTTCATCATAGTAGTAAATAAATTACTCGAGAAAAAGTGGCAACATATGATGAAATTAATCACGTATAACATTTACAAGAGAATTTCTGTCACATCTTATGTGATTGCCTGTAGGCACAATCCTAACAAAGAGAGGATGTTGTACCTCCAGTTTGTTGACCCTAAGTTTGGTGTGTACAAAACGTACTATTGAGGCTAATATTTTTCAGTTTAGATATACAGGTTCTACATGGATTTGAAATTCAAACAAAGAGCTAAAAGAGATTTGAAATCAAACTAAAGAGTAAAGTATCAAAGAAGATTAAAAATATCAAAAGGATCTCACTCAAGAAACATGTGCTTTGATTCCTCAAGAAAGCTAGCAAATATTGTATATTTATTTCTATTTATGGGAGAAAATATCATGTAAAGAATCGTTGATTGAATAGTCAATTATGGAAGGAATATAAAGTGAATTCATTGAATAAAATCGGATCTGGTAAATTAGCGGTCGACCGCACATATGGTTGGTCGACTGTCACACAGTCGATTGCACAATATAGTGCAAAATTGAGTCAGCCGACCGACCACCTTCTAGTCTTCGGGCTGAGGTGGATGGTCGACTGCTCATAAAAGCGGTCGACCGATACTTGTGCAGAAATGATTATTTTTGGAATATCTTTTCACTTTTTTGAAAAGATATAATTTTTAAATTTATAAATAGAGGTGAATTCACTGAGTATTCTTCATCCCTTCAACTATTATTCTTCTGAACATAATATTTAATCAAAGATAGTGTGCACTTTTATTGTTTTCTTAGTCAAGATTGACATAGACCTTGCTTGCTTTTTTTCTTCTTCCGCTTCAGCAAGTTTACGGGGTTTATTTATAGAAGTCATGTCGGTGTAATAGGACTCTCGGCTTAAATGTCGAGAACTCATTGTACGGGGTTTTGAGTATAGTGGAACGCTTTGTGGCGGAGAATTGCTACAAGTAGGAGGTGTGGACGTAAACTAGGGGTCGAACCACGTTATATCGTTGTGTCATGCGTACTTATTTTGTTTGCTTTCTCTAACTCTATCTCCTTACTTTACGCAATTATTTTAAGTTTTTAATTTCCACACAATCATCCTATTCACCCCCTAGGGTGATTTACAATGGTATCAGAGTGAAGTCCTCATAAATAGCTTAAAAGCTAAGAGAAAAAGGTCTAATGGCCGAAATCCTCTTCCCGAAAACTTGTACACATTGAATTCATCTAAGTCCAATGGACCAAGTTTCACACGTTCAGCTTATTTGGATGGAAAATGCTATGATGTTTGGAAATTTCGTATCTCTTTTTTTGCAGATGCTTGTAGAAAAAGTATGTAACATTTGTATAAATATCCATGTTAGTGATGGAAAGAGGACCTTCACAACAGTTGAACTATCACTGAAAACTACAAACTCCAACACCATGACAGCACTTTATGCAGGTTTGAACAATGAAGACCTTATGAGATGTGGGCACAACTGTAAAACAACTTACAAAATATGAAACAATATGTTAAAACGTCATGAAGGAATCTGAGGTAAAGACCAAAGTTACTTTATGTTTTTATAAGTTTGATGTTTTTAGTATGATTCTAGGAGAAAACGTAAACCAGATGCTTGCTCATTTTGATATTATCACACATGCATTTGAGAGCTTAGGTAAGGGGTTAGATGATGATACTTGCTCGTTTTGATATTATCGACCATGAACATGAGAGCTTAGGTAAGGGGTTAGATGATGTCCGAAAGGTCGGAAAACTCATAAGTTGTCTCATAACTGATTGAGATATCAAAGCTACTGCAATGAAGGAGACACTCGAAGAGAAATGGTTCGACTAATATACATTTCAGGGCAAATTGAAAATGTATGAGATGGAAATGTAAGAAACAAAGAGGTACCGACAGAATATTGGGATCATTACTAAAACTGAAGAAAAGACTATAGTCTTGAAAGCAGGAACCTCATGACAAACAAAATCAGAATCAGATCACGAAGAATCTAACGAAGAAATTGCGATGCTGACCAAAAAATCAAGTAAGTACTTTAAACATAAAAAATATGGCAGATTTTAGGGAGGAAGAGACAAAGACAAGTTGGGCTTCTCACAAATCAGCCAGACCCGAGCCAAAAAACCCATCAGCACTGCGTACGGTCGAACGACCCCAAGGTGTGGTCGAATGTCCCCCTCGCGGGAAACCCTGTACATTCGGGCGGTTGACCCACCAACAAGATGGTCGACCGCAACCTGCTCCAGTTACTGCTGCTGACTGCTGTCTTCTCTATCTTTAAAATTCGCTTCGATCCACCTTATTGCTTCATCATCTTCTTCATCGAATATGTGAATGCAAGACATATAAACCCAACAATCTCTACATTGGATTGCATTCTCATGAATCCACACTTGTATGTTTAAAACTCTTCTAGATCCTTTCATCTCTACTTTGTAAACAAACAATTTCTATGACTTCTTCTGCTAGTTTAAATCTATATCCACCTGTTTTCCTCCAGTCATATGCTCCCCCCCCTCCCGACTCAAGGGCACACCCCAGTAGATGTTATTATGGAGGTGCCACCGTCCACACAAACTCCACCTACCCCATGGCTCTCTTCACCTTCTAACGGTATTCGAACATTGCAGTCTCGTTTTGGTAATTCTAGTGACGGCTTACTAGATAATACTTTAGGAACAATGAGTTCCATACACTTGGTCGAGTTTTTCTGCTCGCACAAAGCTGGTACAGGTTGTGCTGACTCTGCTCAATTTTCCTCTTACCCTTCATTACCTTACGACAACTATCTCAAATTGTCAAAACTCCACCTCGAGCTGTGTACCTACGACCCTGAGAATCAAGAATCCCCAAGGATATCAGATTCTGCTATATTGAAGGAATATGCATGACCTCTTATAGTGTGAACCCTTTACCATCTGGCATCTCTAATTCAACTGATCCTCCACCCACTATTTTACAAATCTCCCCTCTAGCCATTCTCATACTACAACCTATTGACGACTTGTATGTAGAAAACATCTCTATATTGGAGCAAATATGAGAATAACTTTCCAAAGCAAGATACCAACTCGAATCCACATATGAAGAACTTGAAACAAGAAGACATTGATTGAAGTTATCAGATTCACCTGATTTAGCTGAATCAGTTGTGCCGACTATGTTGGCTTGATCACCTCCTTTAGCAACACTCTTCTGACTCAAGCACTTGCGACAGTCTCTCTTGTAATGCCTAATTCCTTTACAGTAATGACAATGAATCTTTTCCTTGGGTGCTTTCTACCTTCCAATTGAAGTATTACCATTCACTGCTAACCGTCCTGTAGAAATGGACCCTCCTTTATGAGTCTCTTTCCTCAGTTCATCTTCCTTCAGACCCTTAATCACCACGGCTACCGTAAGTATCTCCTTGGCTGACTTCCCATGTAGCATGGTAGTTATCAAGTGATCATAAGAAATTGACAGTGAATATATTAAGTTGAAAGCTTTTTTCACTAAGATCATCAACGTTAATTACCTTTAGTTCAAATATTACCTTACTGAACTCTACAATATGATATTGAAGATGGGTATCTTCCTTAATTGAGAACCTAAATAGCTTCCTCTTTTAGTATATCCGATCTAGCAACGACGACTCTGAGTAGTCAAATTTAAGTCTCGCTCATAGACTCGCCGCACTTGTCTCGTGAAGAATATTACAGTTGACTTCGTCCACCAATTGCGACTGGATTAAACTCAAAGCCTTCAAACAAATCTCATCACACTTCTCTTGCTTCATGTCGGTTGGCTTCTTCTCTTTTAAGGCAAGGTGCATGTCATTCTAAACCAATACATCATACATGTCCACCTTTCATAGATTGAAGTTGATCTTGCCATCAAACCGCTTGATCTTCATTTTTTGATTTGCCATCTCCTTCAAGGAATTTGAAGAAACCCACGAACCTGATTATTCTGATACCAATTGTTAAGGGAAAATAGGATCTTGTTGAGTTTTCGACACAATCAATGCAAATCACCAAGCAAAACTAGATTTCATCATTCACACAAACACACAAGTACACAAGAATTATCCTTGTGGGGCTTTTGCCTTAATCCTTGGGAGGAATAATCGAGATGTTATTTCAACTAGAGAAGATACAAGAATGTTACAATTCTCATCACGATCCTCTCTCAAGCCTAACTGGAACTTGCTTGCTGTTTACAATGGAGAAATCTCTCACCCTCTCAGATGAAGTACTCACTTCTTCTATTCAGAACTCAATAGAATTATATGTTTCTTGGAGCCATTACAATGATTATATAGTAGAGAAACCATAGTTTAGATACACTTGATACACTGACCATCTGATTACTACTGAAGAGATAACCCTACATTCAGAGCCACCCCATCAAACTTGAAGACAAAGTTGGGTTTCTCACGAATCTGCCAGACCCGAGCCCAAAAATCCATCAGCGCCGCGTACGATTGACCGATCCCAAAGTGCGGTCGACTGTCCCCCTCGCAGGAAATTCTGTACAGTCGGGCGGTCAACCGACCAACAAGACGGTCAATCGCAACCTGCTCCAGTTGCTGTTGTTGTCTGCTGTCTTCTCTATCTTCGATCCATCTCATCGCTTCATTGTCTTCTTTATCGAACATGTGTATGCAAGACATATAAACCCAACAGTAGGAGGTGTGAATATAGATCAGAGGGTCGAACCACGCTATATCGCTGTGTCCTGCATGTTTATTCTGTTTGCTTTCTCTAACTCTATCTCCTTACTTTACGTATTTATTTTAAGTTTAATTTCCGCACAGTCGTCATATTCATCCCTCCGAGGGTGATAAGTTTAATTTTGGTGCCATGGGTGCAAATTTTGGTGTAGGTGTTAGAATACCGGGTGGTGCTACTCTTGAATTTGTTGTTCAAGCTGATGTGATATAAGTTTGAGATAAATGAAGAGTAACAGAATAAGATCATTTCTTTTTGTATTTTAGTTTTGGACTTCTTATTTGATAGTTATTTTTCATGAAACTCTACTTCTTTTTCATCAAAGCAAATAATGAAGTTGTAAATCATGGCTAATTGAGACGTTTGGAACAATTTTTCTCTAGTTTAATCTAATAGTGTATTAGTTCGGTGTATATGAATTAGGGTGATATTAATATGAGATAGTTTTTTTTGGATCATATACTGTGAGATAATTATGATCAGTTGAAATTTCTTTTTCTTTGCCAATAGGGGCTGAATTTTCTTGATGGTAAGCTTATGGCATAAAGTTGGGATATAGTTTTTGAGCTACTTATATATCCATTAAGAGCAATGAGTTTTGACTTGTGAACCAATGAAAGTGCAGTAAATAACTAGTATGATTTCCAAAATTATGAAGATCGATGCTAAAGAACCATGAAAATTTTATTTCCTTGATGATGATACGTGGAGAGAAGAACCAAGAACACATACCGGAAAGACTAGTCAAAGATAGGTGAACAAGGAAGAAGGAACGAACCCCGATTAGTCCCTAAATAATGCTGATAATGGTAAAAATCGCAGCAAACCAGGGCCGTACGATTCTAGCACAGACTCTAAAGCTTCTACAGGAAGATTAATCATAACGGATCTCTTTAACAGGGCCGAGCCTTCTCCAGGTTTCTGTTACGCCCCGCTTCCCAAAATACGGAACACGAGTACGTAACGTGCTTCCCAAAATACGGAACACGAGTACGTAACGTAGGCCCAGCGAATAATGTAAATACCATCTATAAGCTGTAGCAGACTAACTCGGCAATAAGAACAACAAAACAACCACGCAAGAAATATAACAACATGAAACAAAGATAAATTATAATAATAAATGAAATAAGCCAACAGTATAAATATCCAACATCCGGGATCAAAACAAACTACGGGTCATAGAGCCCAAAACAAAATACAAGTTATAACAATGTTCAAGAAAAATAAATCTAGCAGCAAATAGAACTATGCACCGGCGACTGGTTCCAACTCTAGAAACGTTGCTCACAAATTCTTTCGGGAACAGATCCTTCAGTACATGTAAAATCTTGATCTAAAAAGAAAGAAAAGAGTGCCCTTAGAGCAAGTCGTGGGCGGCAAGTAGAGAAAACAAAGGATAATAGGAAAGCATGAATATCAAAGAATAAGGATATGGTCAAAGACAAAGAACAAAACAAAGAGCAGGCAGTAATATCAAAGAGTTACAATAATCACACATGTAACGAGTGATGTCAAGTCAAGATCAAGCATGTGATGCAGGTTATTAAGTATTTTATTAATCTATCTAGTGCACGTACTACTGCGTCCCATTCCACAGATTCCGCACAAGCACAGTGATCGTTTTAGACCGATGGTGAATTCACGGTTCGTGTACTCGGCATTGATAACAATAATTTACGCGCAAGAATCATCAATCAATCATTGCAGTCAATGCTCCTCCTTCTATGTCAAGTGTTCGTGCAAGCGAGAAGGCCTTACCGAGTATATTTCCCGATTGTTCACTACCGAGTCTACCCATAATACCCCGACTTGTTAATAGTTTATTTTCATCCTATGTGAGCATGCAAGAGGGTAAAAATCCGGACCAGAAAAAAATTATCTAGACATCAAGGGCTACATTTTATGTTCAATAAGTTCTTTCAAATTATGTCAGTAGCATGGCTAAAAATCTGATTCAAAGTGAAACTTACGGCAGACCAGAATTCAACTTAACATAAAAAGATAACAAATAAATCATACGATCACATATAACATGCAAATTGGTAATCAAAGCAATCCTAGGTGTCAACATGCAAAATTCTAAGTTTAAGATACAATTATCACATGCATGGCATAAATTCATCGAGCAACTTCAATTTAGCACATACAATTTCAATGTCCAATTTATCAAGTACTCCTATGCATGAATCTAGTTATTTAAATGTACATATGCATGAAACAATGAAGACTGGGTCTAAGATCAAAGAAATAGCACGATGTTAAGAGTATGTCGGGTTAGCTCGTGTAAGCCCTCGATAATCTTAACGGAATTGTCAAAAGCAGTTTTGATAACAAAATGGATGGATCTACATGCAGGAGATCAAATAATCTTGAACACAAACAATAAAAAGGGTTCAAGAAGAGACTTGCCTATTGTAGTGCAGATATAATTAAATAGGAATAACGAGATCAGAATCCCAGGCGAAATCTCCCAAAAATACGAGCAACGAACCAACAGCAACAGCCAAAAGCCAAGAACAAATCTTTACACCGGATCGGGACAGAACACAAAACAACAAAACTGGATCTGATGCGCCCAGAACACAGAACACCAAATCTGACCAATAGGTAGCTTCTTCACACCAGATCCGATCCAAACACGGGACAGTGAGTCTGGATCTGGTGTGGCCAAACACAGGACAGCGACCGCAACCAATCAGTGGTTGTCTTCTTAGGCAAGGAGAGAGAGAGAGACGACATCTTTGACGGTGACTGCGCAGCACTGTGGCGGGGGCGAAGCGGCGTCGGCACCACGGACCGGAAGCGACAACAACCTCGACAATAGCAAACCTATTTTCTGTTGGAAACAGAGAGCAACGACAACGGTGACTCCGGGACTCGACGGCGATGCTAGGGGACTCCGATGGAGCGGCGAGGGACGACGAGGGCAATGGGGGTGCACGGAGATGGGTTAGGGCGACAGTGAGGGGTTACGGCAATGGATGAAGGCTTCAGTGGATGGGTTTCGGTCGGGGATGGTGAGGACGATGGAGGACAACGACGGTGAGATGGTGGAGACGAGGGGATGGAGATGATGATGATGGTGGTGATGGTAGTGAAGGGCGATCGGAGTTGCAACAGGGGTAGGGGTTTGAGCGGTTGGGTTTGGGTTCAGCGAAATCAGAGAGAGGGTAGGGATCGGGGAGAGAGAAAGAGGGTAACGGCGGGTGATAGAGAGAGAGAGAATAAATTATTAGGGTTTAATAGGATTATTTATAGGGGGTTCAAGAATTAGGATTTTGGGTTGAGATTATGTGGGTTGTGGGTAACGATTTTGGATCAAAAAAGAGTCAAATAAATGCAATGAGAGGAGACGAACACAAAGGAGAACAAATCAAACTCAAAATAAAAAGAGCAAAATTGTAAAGAGAACATGATCCAACCAAAAGAACACAGATCGATCAAGAGAGAACGAAAGAACCCAAGAAAAGACAAAATACACTATAACAAATGAATCCAAATACAATAATCAAAAGAATACAAAATATAATAAAATCTGAAAATAGGGCTTACAGTTTCTCTACTAGACATAGGCCGCTTTCAAACTTATTAAAAGTGGCAGATTAGGCCCCACTAGGAGAGACACCCAGCCATAAGGGCTGTAAATCAAATCTCTTATGTCTTATCCCCAAATGTAACATCCCGATCTGTTATTATATTTGTATAATTATATTTGTTTAATTAAAACATTTTTATGGAAATTATTTGGTTTTTCTGATAAAAAGTTATCTGGATATATATACTGGTAATTATATATATGTATTGTATCAGTTTTGTGCACTTGCACAAAATCTTCAAAAATGCGTTTTTAAGAAAATGTCTAGAAAATCCCGGGTAGATATTAAAAATTATTATTTTATTTTTATTTTCAGAAATGAAATATTTTTTGTGGATATCAACCAGTTTTGTTAATAAACATTATATATATATATATATATATATATATATATATATATATATATATATATATATATATATATATATATATGCTAGGTTTGCCCGTTGACACGTGCCTACGGCATGTCTTCGGAACGGTGCACCTTGTTTGATCATATAAAATAGTTTTGGAGGTCCAGTAAATTAATTGAAGTAGCAAACATATTATATGAGAAACTTTCGGGGGTCCAGCGAAAAACATATTATATAATTTTTTTGACTTTTTTAATTTTTTGAATTATTTTTAAAGTTTTTATTTTTTTTAATTTTTTTAGTTTTTTAATTTTTAATTTATGTAAATTTTTTTAATTTTTTATTCTCATAATTTTTTGAATAGAAGAGGGAGGGAGGGAGAGAGAAAAAAATAATTAAATAAATATAGGAGTTATTTTGGGTGGGAGATTTGAATTTGAGTTTTGGAGGGAAACTTTTGAGAGGGAAAAATATGTTTTGTGAGGTTAGATCTGGACCTTTGATTTTTGGGGGAATTGAAGGATAGCCACTTGATAGCTTTCTTTGTGTTTTATTTTATATATATATATATATATATATATATATATATATATATATATATATATATATGTCGGTATATGACTGTTTTGTATCAAATTGATATTGGAACCTTCCGAGTGGGTGATAAAATTATTTTATTTTTTATTTCTCGGAATTAAATTATTTTTGTACAGATTGATTCGTTTTAACTAATGAAAATTATCCGTATAACAGATATGCGCACGTATTTGAATCGTGTCGATTTCGTACGTTTGTACGAAATCATCTAGTATGTGATTTGAGAAAAATATCCTTTATTTTTCATCAATCATGATGAAATGAAGGGTAGGGATTATATTAGGGTGTGATTGCAATATTTATTTGCAAAATGTCCTATTTGGTTAGATTCCGATAAGCGGAGTAGGAGTTATGGCCTTTACAAGTAACAGCAGCCACCCTTTGACCGTGAGCTCACTGTTTGCCTTGTTCAATGTTTTTGTGTGTCTTACTTACTGACTTTGGGAAAATGTTCAACTAGAGAGTTGCAGTAGAGATTCTCACCTTTCCAAAATATCCTATTTTCTTAGATTCCGATAGGTGGAGTAGAAGTTATGGCCTTTACAATTTGCAGCAGCCAACCTTTAGGCTGAAAAGCTCGCTATTTTGTTTTTCGATGTTTTTGGATCTTTTACTTACTAAATTTGGAAAAGTGTTCAACTAGAGAGTTGTATTAGAGACTCTCAAATTTCCAAAATATCCTATTTTGTTAGATTCCGATAGGTGGAGTAGAAGTTATGGCCGTTACAATTTGCAGGAGCCAGCCTTTGGGCTGAAAAGCTCGCTGTTTGGGTTTTTCGATATTTTTGGATCTTTTACTTACTGAATTTGGAAAAGTGTTCAACTAGAGAGTTGTAGTAGATATTCTCACCTTCCCAAAATGTCATATTTGGTTAGATTCCGATAAGCGGAGTAGAAGTATGTGCGTTGAAAGTTTTCAGCTTGGCTATGTTTTTCGTAGTTTGGAATTGTGTTCAAGGAGTTGAATTTGGAATTCCTTAAGGAATCCGAGAAAGTGGTCAACTAGGAAGTTGTAGTAGATATTCCCACATTTTCAAATTATCCAGTTTCATTAGATTCCGACAAGTGGAGCAAAATTTACAAGCTATAGAAGTTTCAGCTTTTGTTGAAATTCTGTAGTTTGGTTAACTGTTTGCGTATGTTCGAGGGGAAGGAATTTGGAATTCCTTACGGAATCTGAGAAAGTGGTCAACTAGGAAGTTGAATTAGATGTTCCCACCTTTTCAAATTTTCCAGTTTCGTTAGATTCCGACAAGTAGATCAAAAGTTACAAGCTATAGAAGTTTTAGCTATTGTTGAAATTCTGTAGTTTGGTTAACTGTTTGTGTATGTTCGAGGAGCAGGAATTTGGAATTCCTTACGGAATCCGAGAAAGTGGTCAACTAGGAAGTTTTAGTAGATGTTCCTAACTTTTCAAATTGTTCAGTTTCGTTAGATTCCGACAATTAGAGCAAAAGTTACAAGCTATAGAAGTTTCAGCTTTTGTTGAAATTCTGTAGTTTGGTTAACTGTTTGCATATGTTCGAGGGGCAGGAATTTAGAATTTCTTACGGAATATGAGAAAGTGGTCAACTGGGAAGTTGTAGTAGATGTTCCCACCTTTTCAAATTGTCCAGTTTCGTTAGATTCCGACAAGTAGAGCAAAAGTTACAAGCTATAGAAGTTTCATTTTTTTTTTGGAATTTTGTAGTTGGGTTAACTGTTTGCGTATGTTTGAGGGGCAGGAATTTGGAATTCCTTTTGGAATTTGACAAAGTGGTCAACAAGGAAGTTGTAGTAGATGTTCCCACCTTTTGAAATTGTCCAGTTTCTTTAGATTCCGACAATTAGAGCAAATGTTACAAGCTATAGAAGTTTTAGCTTTGTTTGAAATTCTGTAGTTTGGTTAACTGTTTGCATATGTTCGAGGGTCATGAATTTAGAATTTCTTACGGAATATGAGAAAGTGGTCAACTGGGAAGTTGTAGTAGATGTTCCCACCTTTTCAAATTGTCCAGTTTCGTTAGATTCCGAAAAGCAGAGCAAAAGTTACAAGCTATAGAAATTTCAGTTTTTGTTGGAATTCTGTTGTTTGGTTAACTGTTAGCGTATGTTCGAGGGGCAGGAATTTGGAATTCCTTACGGAATTTGACAAAGTGGTCAACTAGGAAGTTGTAGTAGATGTTCTCACCTTTTCAAATTGTCCATTTCGTTAGATCCGACAAGTAGAGCAAAAGTTACAAGTTATTGAAGTTTCAGATTTTGTTGGAATTCTGTAGTTTGGTTAACTGTTTGCGTATGTTCGAGGGACAGAAATTTGGAATTCTTTACGGAATCTGAGAAAGTGGTCACCTAGGAAGTTGTAGTAGATGTTCCCACATTTTCAAATTGTTCAGTTTCGTTAGATTCCGACAATTAAAGCAAAAGTTACAAGCTATAGAAGTTTCAGCTTTTGTTGAAATTCTGCTGTTTGGTTAACTGTTTGCGTAGGTTTGAGGGATAGAAATTTGGAATTCCTTACGGAATCTGAGAAAGTGGTCAACTAGGAAGTTGTAGTAGATATTCCCACCTTTTCAAATTGTCCAGTTTCGTTAGATTCTGACAAGTAGATTAAAAGTTAAAAGCTATAGAAGTTTCAGCTTTTGTTGAAATTCTGTAGTTTGGTTAACTGTTTGCCTATGTTCGAGGGGCAGGAATTTGGAATTCCTTACGGAATCTGAGAAAGTGGTCAACTAGGAAGTTGTAGTAGATATTCCCACCTTTTCAAATTGTCCAGTTTCGTTAGATTCCGACAAGTAGACCAAAAGTTAAAAGCTATAGAAGTTTCAGCTTTTGTTGAAATTCTATAGTTTGGTTAACTGTTTGCGTATGTTCGAGGGGCAGGAATTTGGTATTCCTTATGGAATCTGAGAAAGTGGTCAACTAGAAAGTTATAGTAGATATTTCCACCTTTTCAAATTGTCCAGTTTCGTTAGATTTCGACAAGTAGAGCAAAAGTTAAAAGCTATAGAAGTTTCAGCTTTTGTTGAAATTCTGTAGTAACTGTTTGCGTATGTTCGATAGGCAGGAATTTGGAATTCCTTACGGAATCTGAGAAAGTAGTCAACTAGGACGTTTTAGTAGATGTTCCCACCTTTTCAAATTGTCCAGTTTCGTTAGATTCCGACAAGTAGAGCAAAAGTTACCATCTTGCGAAGTTTCAGATTTTTATTGAAATTTTGCAGTTGGGCAACTGTTTGCATGTGTTCGAAGGGTAGGAATTTGGAATTTTTTACGGAATCTGAGAAAGTGTTTAACTCAGAAGTTATAGTAGATGTTCCCACCTTTTCAAATTATCGTGTTTCGTTAGATTCCGATAAGTAGAGCTAAAGTTACCAACTTACGAAGTTTCAGCTTTTTATTGAAAATCTGCAGTTGGGTTGAACTGTTTGCGTGTGTTCGATAGACCGGATTTTGGATTCCTTACAGAATCTGAAAAAGTGTTCAACTAGAGAATTGTGGTAGATGTTCTTACCTTTCAAAAAAGTCTATTTTCGTCGAATTCCAATTAGCATAGCACCGGTTGCTCCTAGGCTGTCGGAAGGTTTTTATGTCGCTTTCGGGTTATTTTGGTCGTATATTTTTTTGTAGTATTTCTATTTTAGACTGTTAGTAGATTCTTTTGTTACTTCTAATTTTAGAAGATCAAGTTTTGCTAGTAATCATGTTTGGTTACTTCTAGGTCGTTAGAATACCTGCATAGTTGTTTCTATATGTTGTTTTGCTCATACGTTGCTCGTTTGGCTCGTATATAGTTGTTGGTCTCATACGTAGCTTATTTGGCTCGTATGTATGTTGTTGTCTCGTACGAAGCTCAATGAGCTCGTATATAGGTATTGTCTTGAATAGGTAGGCTATGAGTGGATCCGAGGAGATCCTGTGAAGTATAGGTTAATACTTGGTTAATTGTGTCGACAAATTGTTACACTCTCTAGAAGAGGGACACGTACGGTTTTTTTTATGAAGAGTTGGAAGTACAGTAGCATGTCTCGCTTGTTTGGTTAGAAGAGGGATATGTATGGTGCTTTTTCATGAAGAGTTGGATGCATAGTGGCATGTCGCGCTTGTTTGGTTAGGGTTAGTGACATCGTTAGGATAGTAACAATTACTTAACCATTTTTATCTATAAATTGCCGAAGGGTGAGAGTTGGTTTTAGGGGTGATACCCTATAATCCAACTTCTCCTATAGGCTAAAACAAGGAGGTGTTATTGGGATGTATTCCCTTGTCAAAGGGATTTGGGCGGTGCTTTTTCATGACGAGTTGGGAGCACGGGATCCGTATCATGCCTGTTAATTCCTGAATGTGCCATGATAAGAACGAGAGGTTTTCCTAGAGAAATAGAGCCTACGATTCCATCAGGTTCTATGCCTTCTCATGATGAGTTGAGGGAACGGAAGAAGGTTGAGAGTATCTTGTGGTTCGTGTTGGTTTTTGAGCAAGGTCCGGTTCGCCGGGCAATAGTGAAAAACGAGGACACCACTGTTGTAATGCAGTAGCAGAACTAGACTGTACCTGCTATCTCATCAGTCATGTAGTATTGTGTC